>JAGTTH010007010.1:0-92122 GCA_022606485.1 Agraylea sexmaculata | reverse complement strand
TGAAGTCCTCAATAGTGATTTGTGTCTATTACACGTATTTTTTTTTTCGCTTATATTTGCGATCCTTTACCACCCCCTAAAATATTATCGGTCAATTCAAGATTACCGCGTATATTCATTCTGAATGAATATTGTATCTTATAAAGCAATTTATTATAATTATTATATTATACAAAATATTATTAGGGCACGTAACATACTTCATTGACTTCACATTGAGATGAAAAAAAATTGTATATGTTCATTGAATGGACACCACGAATACTAGAAGGCAAACCATCATCAAGACCAAACAAATGAGTTTAAATATATTTCATATATATAGAATTTATTTTTTGGTATACAAATAAATTTGGGTTGAGTAAAAATTTACCTGCAATTCATTGTATTGCAAATAAATGTAATTTAAGTAAGAAATTAATCACCAATATTAGAAGGCCTACTCGTCTGCTTGGTCCACCATCTTGATATGTATACATCTAGTTGGTCATTCTTATCAGCGGTAACGGGCATACACGCTACAGTCAACAAACCGTGTTGACAAGTTATAATTTAATTAAAAAATCACAACTATCACAATGATGCTTCAATGAATAATTTAAAATAATAAAGTTTGTCCATTCTTGTAGATGTAAATAAAAATCTTTTATACGAATAGAGTACAATGTTTATCTTTATACCCATTCTAGCAACACCGGCTTTCGTCACCTAATGGACAGAATTGTATTATCGAATCGAGTCTAATAATTACATAAAAAACTATACAAACAAATAAAATTTCCGGTGGCAAGCCGAGATAAAATCGCAGGTGTATAAACGAGATCTTTCTTTTGTTAGCTCAAACAGGTATGAGTACTAGAGTAGCTATTTAATATTTAAAAAAAAATCACATTACTTAATGTTGTTGAAAATTCAATATGGTCGATGACCCGGTTTCGAATCAATTTAAAATGCATAATACAGTTCCTAATCACTTACTTATACATACGATTATGTTAATTGGTATAAGACATTCAAAAATACACAACAGGGGTTGTCCGAAAGTTCATCGCGCTCTTCCTGTCAAATTAATTTAAATACAATTTGAGCCCAGCTTAATTACTTTGCTTGCGACCAACTTTTTACCTCGTTCGTAACAATGGGACCATTCTAACTACAAACGATTATGAGTCTTATGTGTATGGTTTTTAGGGCGGATATTCGCATAGTTTGTAAAATTTCTAAATTTGTCTGTCGTTTATATTCCTGAAAAATATCGTTTCCCGTTCAACGTTCGCACGCGTGCGTATTTCAAATTTGAATTTCAAATTCGTAATATTGGTCGCTTTTATTCGAAATTTTATTATTCAAATCGCCAAAAAAAATGCAATCGATTATTCAATTGAATTAATTATACGACTAAAAATACCCATCCTCATTATACTGTTCCGAATTTCGTAATTGTCCAAATTCAATGCGAGGAACTCTATGTAAATAATATTTATTAAAACCAGCTCATTATTATCAGAACTAGTCCAAGTGGGTGTAATAAAGTGCTTTGACGCATTCTTATACATTGAAATATTGTATTATTTGATTTCTAACTCTCTGATATTTACACAAAACATTATATGATATACATTGAATATTAAAATCATGGGATGAACTATTAATTTGAATGCATACTTCAATAGTCATTTTATTCTATTAATATCCTTAAATTCAAATATTATAATACATTTTAACACATATAAAATAATATATGTAATAATAATGTAAGCAGTGCAATTGTTCTACAATTGTGATTAATTAAAAACCTGTTTTTTCACACTCTTGGCCGAGGTTTGATAATGATTCAAACACAATTTAAAGCAGAAATTATTAGAAAGAATTAAATTACTAATTTTTTTAAATGAACTATAAGATGGACTTCATCATTGAGATTAATATAACATAACGATTTTTTTTTTAATTATTAATTAATAAATCAAAACGACACTTAAGCTGAACTTGATTTTTATTTTTTCCAGAACATAAATATTACTTATAATAAAATATTCTCAACGATTAAAAGTCCATTCCTTATATGGTGTGACGTTTCATATTATTAAATTATTATAAGTATATAAAATACTTTGTGTCTCACTTGTCATAAAAGATCCTTTTCATGTGTATTTATTGGTCACTAAGTTTTGATTATTTAGAGTTATGCTTTGAAATTCATACTTATGTTAATTGGAGTTCGTGACCATGAGTTCCTTTCTCAAATTATATTCGGTCATCTTGTTACTGCTTCTTTCAAGATAAAAGCAATTATTTTAAATTGAAAAATATCCGCAATCCGTTATAATAATAATGGAAATTTTTTACTTCTTAAGATATATTTATACTAAAAAAATAATTTAACTTAAAACCTAAACATTCATTAATTTATATTAAAATTAGGCAATTTATTGTACACGCTTTGATTTTCTTTTTTCCCATTAGCATGCAATATAATTTATAAAAAAAATTAGAGAAAATTTATTGTTCTTATATACTACCATAATTATTAGTCATTTTTATTGAAATCCACAGCTAATTAAATACTTCCACATATTTTTTTTCTTTCTTTGATACTGTTCACTTGAAAATGTAACCAAATATTCTTTCTTTATTAATATTAAATTATTTTTGGTCGAAAATCTACTGTTTATCGAATTTATTTTATTTTCTGTGTCTTTTTAAAACAACTTCAGGTTAAACTACTCCGTAATTAACATTATAAAAAAATATTTACTAAATGTCAAATACATATAAAAAATAAGTACTAAAATGTTTTTAACCGAAAATGAAATCTTATTTTAATCCATAGCTTATTAAATGCTTCACATATTTTTTTGTTTCTTTGATACTATCCACAAGAAAATGTATTTTTTATTAACATTCAATGTTCTGTCGAAAATCTACATTTTTTTAATTTATTTCTTACCAAATATGACATTTCTTCCTTGGTATAACTCCATAAGTAATTGAAGAAATGGAAAATAAAAATTCTACTGGGAATGACAAAAAATTATTTTGTCTTTACTCTCACAGAACATGAGTGTACCTTTATTTTTTGTCATTCATGGTAGAACTATATAATTTATTTTCTTACTAAAATGTATGGTCACTTGACGTAATCATTCTTTTCCCATTACCTGTAGTTACCACTTCTGATATTTTTTGTATCGATTTCTACAAATTGTCCACCGTTACTCTTACCCTACAAAATATCCCAAGCGCATTTTAAAAATTAGCGTAAATATTTTTTTTATTTATCTAATATATATATATATATATATATAAATATACATACATATATATATATATATATATATATATATATATATGTATATATATATAATAAATCAAATTAGAAAAGCATGAACCATAATCACCTTGCCATTACAGGTAAAACCTAATGCGGTTCGGCAATGATGGACATTTGTCAGAATTACAGAAGATAAAAGAAACTTAAATATATAACAAATACAACGTATAATAAAAAATATCAATTAATGAACATCACGAATGCTCAATGAAGAGGAATTCTTTCATACTTCTCATGAATTCTTTGTTGTTTTATATAATTGTTTATTACAATGAAGTGTGTCAAAACGCAGTTGCGGATATTGCAAAGGCGTTTATTCGCCATTCTTCAATTAGCGAATGGCGCATAACGAATCGATCCGGTTCGGGGTGAACGCACCTTCCACTAGCCAATATTATATTGAGTCAAAAGTCGTCCGGTTTAGGGTTCCGGTTCGTCATAAAGCCTAAATTAATTTACCGGACCCACTTTCAAAGGGTGGCCTGATTCGCGACGCCTTTGCACAGAAGCGCGACTTGTACGAGGAAAACATCATTTGCATACATCCAAACAATATATTATACCAAAAAATTGTTTAGAAATCTTTTATTTTATCAAAAATACATACAATATAGAGCAGTCTTATAAGTTTAATTGATTTCCGAGTGAATATACACGAGTGAGAAGCCATTAGGTGGAACAGTCGGTCAAAGGTTTTATTGTCAGTTAGAAAGACGCGTGATCAAAGAGTTGCTTTTACGACTTGTCGAAAGCAGAACATCCTCATGAAAATTTAATACACTTGAAAAGCATTTGCTTGTATTTCAAATAAATTTAAATGCTTAATATAAAAGGCCACCAGTACCAAGAGGAAGAGGGCTGAAAATTATTAGTCAAGTTATAATAATAATTTCACATCGTTTTGATGGTGCACAATTATAATATTAATGTGATGTATGATTCAATTAATTTTATTAAATTAGATTTAAATGTTCAATTGGCCAAGAAGTATTAGTGAAAGGCCCTCAGCGTCGCGGCGTCAAACCTAATAATACATCCGACGACTCCCTCTTTATTAGCGCCTACTACTCCACAGCTTCTAAAACTGTTACTATTAATTAGTCTTAATATTTTATATTAGTATTGCTCCCAAATCAAATAAGAGAATTCAGTTTTGTATACAAATTTAACCCGGAATATATAATAAAAAAAACCTAGGCCCGCATCCTTCTACATCGATAACTACTTCGGCTAGGTTTATTCAAACAGTTAACTTTAACCCAACTCCAGAGTGATCTGTTGATCTTGATGAAATTTAACTCTCCAGTAGTCCAAGTATCTCACTTTTTTTAGAAATCGGTCCTAAGTAAAAAAAAAAGAAATATTTCAGTTGTAAGATTTTAATTTGGATTGGATCTTTTAAAGTCAAATACGTTCAATATGTTAATTAAAATTAAAATAATTGTTTGTTTAAAAAAAAATCTCAAATAAAAAGTATTATTCTTTATCCAGTATTAAATGATATATATAAATATTAAATTTAACAGGTTTTTCACTTATTATGTATTTTATCAATTTGGAGTATCAAATGTTCCATTATTTTTTTTGTTTTATGGTATTTTTAAAAGCATGATGAAAAATTTTGATATTAAATATGGTGAATTTGGAGTAAAAATAAATATTATTATAATTTTAATAATTACTGGGAATACCTTGGTAACATCAATTGAATGAATTAAATGTATAGATGTATTGTCTAACTAAAAAGCAAATAGCTTACCGAAAATTACAAAATATTAATTAATAATAATTTGGTGATTGAGGCAGGATATATGAGTGCAAGGGGGTTAATTCTTATTATAATTAATAAAATTAAATAAAAATATTTTAAGAACAAGTGGACCGACGTGAAATGCGAGAAATATGTGACAGGCGTCGTTGTGTAAAGGAGTTTAACAGATAGCAACTTAACTGTTCAAAAGTCTCAGGACAAATGTACGTATTAAGTCAGACAACACTGTTTAACCGAGACATTTCATATATAATATATATATTAAGAATATAAATACTTAGTCTGTCCCCACAACCGTAACGGAAGTTCTGACATCACTATTTGAAAGATTCCCAAAGATACTATCCATAAAAATATATGTAATTAATTCTATGGTATTTATAGTTGATCAATACTAATTACTTCTAACGCGACGCTTTGATGCTCGATATTTTGATAACATTCCACGACGAGTTAAATGAGACTGTATTAAAAATAATGAGATTATTTATATAAAATGTTTGTGGGTATATATATATATATATATATATATATATATATATATATATATATATATATATATATATATATATATATATATATATATATATATATATATATATATATATATATATATATATATATATATATATATATATATATAAATATAAATAGACCATCACAGAAATTGCACTTGATGAATAGTTCCTATATATTATTTTAAAATTAGGTAAATAACAAATTCATTTATATTGAAATAAAGTCTTTTGAAAACATGCCAAATTTAAGCAATATCATTATTCTTCACTCTACTACTAATAAAATTACTATTCACAATAGTCAAAACAATACGACGACATCATCAATTAAATTATTTTTTATTAAATTATGCAATTATTTATTTATATACGCGCCAAGAAGCTTTTCTGATAAGATTTTTTATATAAATTTTCGTTTTAATATTTTGATAGACAGTCAGTATTTACTCATTAATATTCGTCTTATTATTTACCACATAATCCAGAAAATCAAAGTTAACCTGGATCAAGAAGATTTATCGGTATTTTATTCAATAAAATATTAGGCATGGAATTTTTACTAAAAATAACGTTCAAAAATAAATAAAAGCATTATTCCTTAAAATTTAGGTTGAAGATAAAGCTATCAGAAATTGTTTAGTAAAATATGCAGGGATTTTTTTTTAAATTCTAAAAACAGTCGAAAGTAGATAGGTAATAAAACGAAAAAAAAATCATATAAATTAAAACTATTAATGAAAACACGTTAATTCAGAAAAGAAGGACATTTCTTAATTATTATTAGAGCAGTTAGTAACTATTATTTATGAAAGTATTTAATTGAAACTGATGGAGATGGTGGCTTTTCGCGCAAATATTTTATTTTTAATTTCAAGATTTTCTAACCTGTCAATGTTCTGAATTGTCATCCTCTTGCACGAAAAAAATCCTCTAATACATTTTGATTATTAGTGAAACTCCATAGTGCAAATTCACACATTAGGCAAATTTATATTAATATAATAAAATTAAATGATATGAAGTTATTAAAGATCCTTTAATATGTATGTTGTAGAGCTCTTTGCACGTCGTTCACATATTTGTGAGTGGAATGCGAACACGACAAGGCAAGTCATATATCAAGTGTTAACATTTTTCATTGCCCAAATGAGCCACAAACACATCTGCTTATACACAATTATATGATTTAAAACATAGCCAGACATCTAAACAGCTGTAAATCTGAAACAAAGTACTTAAACATCCCGTAAAACCGCAAGTCTGCATACTGAATGCACTGCTAATATATGGATTAACCATATCAAAGCGAGTTGAATATAAAATAAATTTTACCAGCGCCCATCAGCAATTTAAAAATATATGTCATAGTTATTTACTCCCCAAAAATATTTATGAAATTCGGATGCGTGGGTGAAATAATGACTGGATGTAATATTTCTGGCCGCGACTACCGTTTTTTTAGTATTCAACCAACAAATATCCCATTAGGGGTTTACGTTTAAAAAAGTTAATTGTATTTCTAGCAAAGAACGACTTTCAATTTAATAAATTTTATTGTAAATCATAGATTATAAAATATACATATATATTCTCATTATAGAAGTGTCATGCGTATTGTTTTCATATACATGCGCATATTATATATACAGGGTGGACTAGAAATAAATGATAATATTTTAGGGGGTGGTAGGATATCGCAAATTTAAGCAAAAAAAAATATATTAATTAAAAAATAATTAATAATATTGATCGTGCTTTTGGAATCGAGTTTGGGCCACCATCTTGGAATCAGCTGTTTCTGTCAAGTACTCATTAGTAACTGTTACGCGTGTATTATGTTTGTTATATATCAATATTATTAAGATTTTTTTTATATTTTAATTAATAACAAAAAAAATACATAATATTTTTTTTCGCTTATAATTGCATAACGCCTAAAATATTCTCAGTTATTTTAAGTCCACCCTGTATATACTTCACATATACGTGGGCTGTGGCTACCTGCAACATTTAAATTCACAAAATCCGACACAATTAGACATGATATTATTTGTTGTTGAATATATCAAGCAAAATTTAATGACGCACTTTACCATATTAAAAGAAATATTAACAAGTGATAGATAAACAGTACGAGCGGTAGAAGCAGCGCCCCAAGCGGCTGTTATACGAAACCTTTCATGACAAATTCATATATGTCACCCATTTTTGAAGTATTTTTGGCATCTCTATATATTATTGTGTTATGGTGGAGAAAAGAAGAACACATTTAGTCACATCTAGAGTTTTATTTACCCAATATAAAATACATATTCAAAATTTCAATACACAACCAACCTAACCTAATTATTTGATAAATTAAACTGGTTATTCTTTCACCGAATATGGAACAACGAGTCAATAGTTCTTTTTGGTTGTGTAGAAACGTCAAGAAGGCGACAATTAAACATCGAAGAACAAGTGAAAAGGGAAATCCAAAAGTTAAACTTGTCTTAGATAGATTAGATTATTAACGACGCGGTGACGTCTGTCAAAACACGCGTTGTTATTATTATCATCATTACAAAATAAATGTAAGAATACAGTAAGTCCATATATCACGATATTATCGGGGTAATTATATTGTAATTAAAACATAATTTTCTATAGAAATACACGTGTTATTCTCGGTTGTGATCCAATTAAATCGTTTTACATAAGCCGACAATTAACCTCATCTACATTATTTACTAGTACTCTTTGTATGCTAATGTCGTGTATCTTGTATAGTATTTACTCATTGTTGAATGCATTGTACAATTATCGTGCCAATTAGAATCTGTTGCATGTGAAAATATATAATAAATATATTTTTGGTATACAAATAAATTTGGTTTGAGTGAAAATTTACATGCAATTCATTGGATTGCAATTAAATGTAAGTTAAGTATGAAATTAACCACCGATATTAGAAGGCCAGACAAGTTTGACACAGGCAACACTAATTGTCTCAATCAGACTCGTCTGCTTGGTCCGCCATCTTGATATTTATATATCCAGTTGTCTGGCATTCATATCGTCGGTAACAGTTTGTCACGATTCTCAGCATTTTTTTATTTTATTTGTAATTTCTGCCTGTTATATTATTTTAATAAACGATAAAAAAGTAATTTATTTATTAAAATTTATTTTATATAATGAATTTTCCACATAACGTTTAAGTCTTTGGAATTGAATACACTCTTTATAAGAGGCTGCTAAAAGATATTTAGTAAAAAAATATTTGTAATCCCAATTTTTTTATATAATAAATTAAAATGTATACAGGTGAAAACACAATTTTTAATTAATTAATTTTCTTAGAAAACGATTGAAATCATTCTTATTCTTATTTGTTATATAAAAATTATTGTTAAATTTCCAACCAAGACTTGATATTATCAATTTATGTTGTCTGTAAGATATTAAAATTAATATATGATATTTTAAAAAAAAACATTTTTAATTAGAAATTAAAAAGAAAATATTTCTTGGTTTTGATCGCCATCTTGGCGTCGGCTGTTTCTGTCAAATACGCAGTTCCCGATTGTCTTTTGTGTCTATTAAATATGTCATGAATTAAGAACAAATTTTTTTTACACTTATTTTTGCAATAGCCAGTATATACCTAAAGATTATTTAATAATATCCTCAATATACTTTCTTTTGTTCTTACAGAGTGCATATAAAACCTATTTTTGGTTGAACTTCAAATAAATTAAAGGCAAATATGTAATTGCAATACGACCATTAAAAAAATATACTAAAAGAGGCCTAAGATTTTTTTCGTATAAAAAAAATATTAATAATAATTTATTATGACAGTTTGTGAATCTTCAGTTATTATAATGAGTGAATATATGATGTCGTCATAGAATAACAAAAAAATATTCATTTTCAAGGTCAAGTTCCAACGAATAACAAGTATGTTATCATAACGCCCAAGGTTGCTGACCGTATTTGCATCCACAACAACTAATTGTAAACACTATGTTGTCATAATGTTGCTGACCGTGTGTGCCGTTTGAGGTTATGTTCTTATTAACGTACTATTGTTGTTTCATGAATTCTGTGACGTATGATTATAATAATACAAATTAAAATCAGGCGGTCAATCACCTAATAAGTAAAAACGCCAAATTCTCAAACTTTTTAATGAAGGTGTGGTTGTAGTACATTTAATGTATTCATTACTATCATTTTAAGTTGTATATTTTATTTTTTATGGCTGTTGTGATTTTTCTCAATAATTCTGATTGATAATGAAATGCTTGTATAAGAATGATGTGTGTTTGGTGTATCATTAAGAATAGTCGGGTCAGGTCGGGAGTATAACGAGACAGTATTTACAATTGAAATGGTATAATATATACATATATGTATATAAGAATAGTATATAAGGAGAGTATATGGGTGGTGTGCATGGAACTAATGAAGCCATCATATCGAAGGTCCCTAATTGGACACCAGCGAAGACTTCTTCTCCAATTACCATCGGCTTCAACTGCTACTGTTCCAACAAGCCTCCGATCAACATCACGATACACTACTTTATACACTATTATTAGGGTGACCATGGCTTCTCTTTATTCCATGTATTACTAGCTGAGAACGGCCGAAATTACCTGGTTGGGAATAAAATCTCTCGCTGGGGCAATACTGCCATTTTCCACAATCAAATCATATATCTTTATTTAAGAGGGTCTTTTTGAGAGGGTTTTTAGACACAACAATATATTAATTGCCTGTCGGTGGTCTTAACTATTACTAGTTACAATTATCACTACAGTATTTACCTTACAATCCAGGAAATCAGAGTAAACCCGGATCAAGACGATCGATCGGTATTTTATTCATATTATTCCCGCGCCTAGGAGGAATCTTTCAATACACTTCATACAATTACTGGAACGCCACACTCTATGAATGTATATAAATATGGAGTATTGTATGCGATTTAGGGTTAATGTAGATAAAGTTATCTTCTTGTAACACTATCATATTATATTTAAAAGATACACAATGTCAATGAAACCCCCGAATTGGTAATATTATTTTATTAAATATTTTAATTATATAAGCCCCGAGGGGATTTTTTGAGAGGGTTTTTTTTAAATTTGGTTTATCTTAACTATTACTAGTTACACAGGTCACCGACTTAAAAATCAGTATTTACCTTACAATCTAGGAAATAAATCTGAAACTAGATAAAGACGATCGATCGGGATTTTATTAATATTATTCCCGATCTCCCAGTCGTAATAACCGATCCAATATTTTTGGACTTGAGCGGGATTTGGACCGATGACCACAGTATTTGTAGCCTTTTTTACTTGATTCTAAAAACTAGTACTTTTGCTGAAAATTAATGATTTTAATATCTACTTACTATTACAATTAATCTCCAAAAGAACAAAACGATGAAAAAATGTATCTGAAAAAACGTCGATGATTGACGAATCATAGGTATTCGCGGTTAACCAGCTTGATTTTGATTATGATCTTAATTTTTATACCTTACATATAATATGAATTGATAATATCATCTCTTGATAAGTATTGGTTGGAAATTTAACAATAATTATTAAAAAACAAATAAGAATAAGAATGATTTCAATTGTTTTTCTATGAAATTAATGAATTAAAATAATCTATGCAGATCGTCACCCCAATACAAATATCTATTTATGACGTCAAACTGCGATATTCGTGAATTAAGTAGTCTTGCAGTGTGACCAATCATGGCCGTTGGTATGTCTAATTTTTTACATTTACAATATCGACGGTTTAATCTGAAATCGCCATCAAATGAAATCGCCATAAATCAAATAAAATGAAATTGTGGAGAAGCAATATAAAAAAGGTATCATCCCACAAATATAATATGTATCTAAAAATTATTGGGGAGTAGCATTTCTTACAATGATGTCTGATTTGTATTTTATATTCAGGATTAATCATTAGGAGTTTTTATATAGGGAATGACATCTAACAATATTTGTGAGTAGTACGTATTTTTTATAATAATGTTGTTGTTAAAAAGAGTTCGGACGTCGAAATGTCTCATTAAATATCCGACAATCAAACAAGATTTGTGTTTTATATATATAGGTTTATTCATTAGGAGTTTTTGTATAGGGAATTTAATGATCAAGTCAAACTGATTATACATTTGTGTTTGATACTTCATCAAGGAAACCTGAAATATTCTGCACAGGTTAACAAGAGTATGACATCTTGTGAGGATATTCTGCAAGCTGTATGGAGATACTTAATCACGATCTCAATAGGTGAGAATCACTTAAAACCCCATGCCGCTAATGGCTTCACTTCCTGTCTCTGTATTCAGATAAACACCACAAATGACTTCATTTATTTTTACGGTCCTTGACTGTTTTTTTATCCGTTTCGAAAAGCGATTAAGACCCCGGCTTCACCGAAAATAAAACAACACTATCCATCTATCTCGTGCTCACACCGGCCATTTATCGGAGGCAATAAAAATTTTATGGACCGATTATGGCGGCGGCTTCTGATGAAGACGTCAACTTAGGAAGTGACAGTAGCGGGATACACGATTACATACAAACAGATAAATACTTAATGAAGCGTATTTATTATACAACTGATGATCATTAAAAACAATGAAAAAAAAATGAACAAAAATAAACATTCAATTAAAATTAAATATAACTCTAAAATGCACTCATTAATAATCAAAAGTATTGTTTTACTCGAATAAATATTGCATATTTCACTACCGCCATCTAGCGATACACTATTGTATTATTATAAGTTAGCATATTATATTTGTATAAAGCTTCGATTTTATTTCGATAGATGGCCTATATTAAAATATTAAAATAAATCATAATTTCAAAGCTTCTTAAATAAGCATTATATATTGGCTTTTTATCTATAAAAAAAAAATATTTTTATAATATTCTTATTTTGTATACATCAATGTGGTAATTTATTGAGATAAAAAAAGGTTGGTAGTTATTTAGTAATGTTTCCCAGCCATAAAGTATCACTTCAAGATGTTTGTATAATAAAAGTCAATAAACTTTGTCTCAATTACTTCACAGCGACGAATGCATTATGCACAGATTCGTGTGACTTAAAAAAAACATGGTTATATGACAATTTTATTTACTCTTTATATTTTTAATATAACTGTACTAACCAAAGTTTTTTTTATTATGTTTAATCAATTTTGTTACCATTCATTCGAAATACATTTTAAAGTGCATTATATATAATAAAAAAATGAGACAAATTGAGATTTATTTTTATTTAATCACACATTGAATCTTTATTTAAATTATTTTGGAATAATTTTATACCGAGTATTTCATCGATTTTTCAGTCAATCTAAAGTTATCCAATATACATAATAAATTGTGTCGTATTTTAAAAATAAATGCTTAAATTAATTAAATAAAAGATGTTAAGAGTTAATGGGGCTGATTCTATTAAAAGAAAAATATATTATAAAAAATAATAATAATAAAATGTGAATAAATAAATGTGTGATTTGATTTTAAAGGGATATTTTTTTTATATAATAATTTCATAATCTCATCTTTTATATTATTATATGTATATTTTTTTAACTAAATATATCTCTCTTCCGTTATTAATATTGATGTAAGAAGATGAAGTCTTCATATAAATATATACAGTTTGGAATTGTAGCTAACTGTTTCAAGTGGATTGAAATATTATGCCGCAATAAAATAAATGAACCTGGTCGTGAACAACTTTAAAATAATAAATTCACCAATAATTCCAAGAAATGAAAAATGTACTTGAGTACTTGAGTATTGCGTTAGTCAATACACAATTGGAAAGTAGGCATTCAAACAATTGTCCAATTTTGACGCAACAAATAATCAAGAAGGACGACAAGTGATTCTCCAAACTTGCCATCAAAATGTCATTAGACTTCTACGAATTCGTACTTAGACAATCGCTTGTTTAAATAAACTGGAGTAATGTTTGCAACACACTGCACTTCAATTCTGCATAACTAACAATTTCATTTTGATAATATTCCTGGAATATATACGAAATATCTATATTTGTAAATACCAATACACAACTTTTTTTTTTAAATAATATCGAATAAAAAATACATACTGATAAAATTATTACCTAAATATCACCGTATTAATATGATATTTATTTGAATAAAAAAATATTTAAATCATATAATACAACATACATATTTTATATTAATTATTATCACAGTTCTAATGGTAATTATAATTTATTATTAAACCACCAAAATTTATCAAATATTAATTACAATATTGAAATATTTATTATATTTTTTTTATTCAATCCCCGTAACTACACAAATATTCTTATTTAATCAGACTTTATTTTTTACACAGAAAAATAAAATTCAATTAATTTTTAGGTCTAATTAAATTAACGAAAATTCTATAAATATCTAATTTTAATCAGACTCTGTTTCTATAAAAACAATAAAAATTAATCTGTCAATATCCTTATATTAATACAAGTAATTTTATATGTATTTAAATTAACTGTATTTCTATAAATATTTAATTTTAATCAGAGTTTCTGTACAAAAAAATTTTTTTTTTTTCAATATCATAATATTATACATATAATTTAATACATTATAATATACATATAATTTTTACATGTATTAAAATCATCTATAATTCTATAAATATTCTATTTAAATCAGACTTTGTTTCTATACAAAAAAATAAAATTAATCTTTCAATATTATAATATCAAATAATTATTACGTGTAATTAAATGATAAATTTGTAGGAAATATATATATATATATATAAATAAAAAATATATTTAAGTCATGTATTACAACATACATATTTATAGTAATTATTTTCTCTTTATTTAATAATTGTCACAGTTTTAAAGGTAATTTTAATTTATTATTAAACCGTCTTTTTTTAAATATTTCATTTAATTCCATGTAAAATTTATAGTGATTGGAATATATATTTATTATAATATATTTTTTGCCTCATTCCCCGTAACTACACAAATATTTTATTTCAATCAGAATTTGTTTCTATACAAAAAATATATTCAATTATTCAAAATCATAAAAATAATACAAGTAATTTTTAGCTGTAATTATTATATGTAATCTTAAAAATATTTTATTTTAATCCGACTTTGTTTCTATACAAAAAATATATATTAATCTTTCAATATTATACAAGTAAAATATTGAAAGATTTATTTATATTTAGAGTTAATTTTACGGGTAATTAAATGATCTGTAATTCTATAAATATTGTACCTTATTTAATAAGAGTTTGTGTCTTTACAAGAATAATAAAATTAAACTTTTAATATTATAACATTAAAAAAATATTACGTTTAATTAAATGATAATTTTGTAGGAAATTTATATAAATAAAAAAATATATTAATCATATCATATATATTATAAAACATACATATTGTATGTTAATTATTTTATCTGCATTTAATAATTATTTTTATCACAGATCTAAAGTTAATTTAAATGTATTATTAAATCGTCAAAAATAGTTCATTTAATTACACAATAAAATTCTTATATAAAAATTATAGTATTTATGTATTTATTATATTTTTGACACAATCCCCGTAATTACACAAATATTTTATTTTAATTAGAGTTTATTTCTTTACAAAAAAATAAAATAAATATTTCAATATCATTATATTAATACAAGTAACTTTTAAGTGTAATTTAATTATAAATTTGTAGGAAATTTATATAAATAAATAAAATATATAAAAGATGTAATAAAAAATAACAGATTTAATTATTTTCTCTGTATTTAATAAATATTATCACAGTTTTAAAGGTATTTTTTAATTTATTATTAAGCTGTCAAAATCAAAAATAGTTCATTTGATTACAAGTAAAATTTATAATATTGAAATATTTTTTGACTCAATCCCCGTAATTCCACATACATTTTATTTTAATCAGATTTTATTTCTACACACAAAAAATATAATAAATCTTTCAATATCATAATTTTAATATATGTTTTTTCAGGTGTAATTATCTGTTATTCTATAAATATTCTATTTTAATAAGATTTTGTTTCTATACAAAAAATATAATTAATCTTTCAATATCATTATATCAATACAAGTATTATTTACGTGTAGTTAAATTAACTGTAATTTTCTAAATATTTTATTTTAATAAGAGTTTATTTCTTTACACGAAAAATAAAATAAATCTTTCAATATCATTACACCAAAACAAGTAATTTTACTTACAATTAAATGATCTGTAATTCTATAATTATTCTATTATAACCAGACTTATTTCTGTATACAAAAATATCATTATTAATCTATCAATATTGTAATATTAATACAGCAAATTTTTACGTTTAATTAAATTAACTGTGATTTTGTAAATATTGTATTTTAATCAGATTTTGTTGCTATAACAATTTAATATATCATAATATTAAAAAAAATACATAAAACATAAATATTTAAATTTAATTAGACTTTGTTTCTACACAAAAAATATACCAATTCAATCATAATACTATTCCAAATAATTTTATATGTGTAATGAAATTACCTAAAATTTTTTTGTCTCTTTACACAAAAATATATAATTATAAGTGATTTTTAATTGTAATTAAATGATCTGTAATTCTATACATATTTTATTTTAATCAAACTTTGTTTCTGTGCAAAAAATTTAATTGATCTTTCAATATCATAATATTAATACATATAATTTTTACGTCTATAAGTATTTTTTAAATATATGTTGATTTTATAAGAATAATATTTTAATGAGAGTGTCTTTCACAATGCACACCAATTTCATGTAATTCAGTCAAATTCCCTATATGAAATGAAAGTCTGATTACAAACTGTTGAATGTGGGTTTAAGGGCATTATTATTAAGAATAAGCTTATGAAATATAAGGGCTTTTTATATATAATATATAATATTTGAATGGCATTAGTCAAAGTTGTCTTCCATACAGCAGCAGAGGCATCTGGTTAATATCCGACATGGCGGCGCCACACCCTCCCCAATACCAGATATTTCATATAAAAAATACTCATCTCTATCAAAATAAATACATTTCCCGAAACTTTATATTATCAATGACTCATCGACTAATATCGGAAGAAATGCGTGATCTTATTGAGATGATATCTTAATGTTTATTATTGTTATTTATTATAAATAAACATTCAAAAGTCCCGCGGCGTTGTCTCATTGGTTCGGGCGACCGCCTATAAGAATGCTTTTCCACATAAACAACTGTAAGCAGTTAATGTCAGGGGTACAAAACCAACGGGACTGTTTTTGTATTGAGTATTATACTGCATAATTGTAATTAAAAAAAAGTTATCAGTATCAAGATTATCATTACGACTAAAGCCAAACAGAACGTGAAATCTGTTCGCGGCGAACTGTCAAGAGGTGGAAATTCATATATATTTTTACATATAAACGCTCGTAAGAGCTTTTTTTGACATAACAAAAAAAAATAAAAAATACAAATATTAAAACACAAAGTAAAAGAATTACGGTGTAGTAAGCTAAGGTTTTTAAAAACAAAAATTAAGGTGTAGGAAGCAATTACTTATATACTATACAAGGTCGCTCTCAAAAAAGCCCTGTAGGTGACAGAATTAAATGAAAATATATGAGTATATGAAAATATATGAGTATATGAGTATATGATGAAAATATATGAGTATTCACTTGTGTGTGAAGTTCGCTGTCAACTTCTTCTTGTTCTGTTTGGCAAGGCCTTATAAATAGTATTCATCATTAAGCAATCATCTACTTTCATTACCTTTCAAAATACAAATAATTAAAACATTGTTAATATGTAATTTTTATGCATTCAAACTTATCACAATTTTTATATCATATGTGCGTATTTAAGATGATACTTGATTTAATATTGTAATTTAAGAATAAATTAATTATAAAATACTATTAGCAGAAATGTAACCTAATCCAATATAATAGTTTATAAATGAATCTAAGTGATCTATTTACTTTAAAATAATTATTATTTATTTTCAAAATTGCCGTTTTCATCGTTCATTTAAAGAAATAGAAAAAAGTAAATTATACACCCCGGGAGGCTAAGTTAGAAGATTATTTAAATTTGGTTTTTAAACATAACTTCGGTTTTTGAATTTAACTATAGTTGATATATTTAATTAGTTACACAGTTCACTGACAGAGTAATAATTCGCTTTACAATAGGGGAAATCATCGACCGTGATTTTATTAATATCATTTTTTTTATATTTATTTGAGCGGGATGTGAATCCATGACCAGAGTATTTGTGATATGCCCCTTATCCACTTACGTATTACGTTGGTTAATGCATAAAAAAATAATTCTTCACTTATTTAGTGCTATTTTTGTTATAGTTTAATTTATATATATGAATATATATTAAATATAAAATAAAGGTTGACGATTTGAGATTTCAATCAATATGTCGGAGTTTTTTATTATTCACATGCTCTGAAGAACTGTAAATTATTCAAAACACGCCTACTGAAAGAGAGAGTCAGCAAATATAAACTAACATGCGAAGAAAAGAGACATCTAAAAGAGAAACCAAAATATCAAAGGGTAATTCCATAAGTTACACAACGACGCAAATTATTTTCCCCACAGCAGAATAATAAATTAAAATTATATTTATTACAAGTAAAGAATTCTTATATAAAATAATATTTAACCATATGAGGCGTTCAGTTACATAATAACGAAACAAATATTGTACCTATTATTATTAATACCTGTTATGAGTAAAACATCTGTATAAAATGAAATTTATACTATTTGAAATAAAGAAGCAACAGATTATCTAAATGTAAAATACATGTGCATTTATAAATAAATATATATTATTAAGATAAGAAAATAAATTAAATTGTCGTCGAAATGCGTGCGCACTAAAGTTATATTTATTTTTACATATGTATTTCCAACGGTTAAAAATTCGCCTGTTTCTAACTGCTTGGACAGGCTTTAAAATTCCTCTTCATTAAAGCTTAGTCAAAAAAAAATATGTGTTATAATTTCAAATATTCGAATAATAAAACGACTAAGCAACTGAACGCCTCATATTATCTTTTTAATTGTATATATTGAATATATGTATTTTTGTATAAAAAAATATGTTCTCTATTTGTGTAATGTTTATTAAACAAAATATAATATGTGAAAGCGTAACTTTTGAAGTGCCCCTCTTGTGTTTGCAATATTGTTGATAAGGGACGCCTGCAATGTAATGTGGGAGTGAAAGCGAGACGAATAGCTTGCTGTCTGCTCCGTTACGTAAGGAATATTGGTGATACAGTTTGACGTGAGTTTCAGCATTTAGAAATCAATTAGTCCTCGAGTAATAGGCACCTCTGTGCTGCATTATAAATAGCACACTAAACAATACATTTATCATTATACACTTGACCATCGGCAAGGACACACCTGGAGTGCGATGAAGATATGATAGAGCCGCCAACTTACTACGGGAATCAGCATATCATTTGTAAGTCCGATCCTGGCTATGTGCAACAACAACTTGTAGAGCAATCTAGCATGTTAGTGTCTCCATTCTCCGTCAAGAATATACTGAACATTGAAGAGCAACAATCCGAGATGACTGGCTTCGCAGGACAAGACAACTTGCAAGGCTTCCACGACCATCCAGGACACCAATATTATGAAACTCCTGACAACTACTACTATGGACCTCCACCTCATTACCAAACCCAAACTAACTACATCCAGCATCCACCTTACTATGGAAGTACCAATGGAGATTACTATCAACATTGCTATTACGGTCCTGGATACACACCCTACCAAAACAACTCATTCGAAGACTACAATTCTGTGAGTACAGTCTCCAAGGCTTCGTCTTCTTCAGCCATCGATCTGAGCTTCTTATCTGACGCGGTGGCTGAAAGTGACACATCCTCGTGTGCTTATCGCCAAAACTCCTTCGATTCGAATACCAGTTTTGTGAGTGACGGTGTGACTTCTCAACATGTCAAGCAGCTGACTTCATTGTGCAATCCCTATGAAGATTTATCCAAAGACGAACTGAAAGGACGACTCGGAATAATGAAACATGACACCCCAATGAGTGAGTACACTTTTTTTTAAATATATAAATTAATCACCCGTCATCTGTTAGTATTTGCTTATATTTTGACTCCGTATTCAATCTCTGTCAATTTCATTTATGGCTTTCTGAAATCCGATCTTTAGCAAATTTGTTCACTAAAACACCCCCCCATGTTGTCGTGTGCCTTTTTGCATCATAAATTTTAATAAATCGAAATCGTCACTTTCTAAAATATCACTAAGACGAATGCTTATCGAAACATTGCGCAATTGTTCAGGTGAAATTATTAATGTTATTTATTTTTATCGTTGCAGAAGAGTCTGTTGTTACGAGCTCAAAGTCTGAATTGCGGAAGAATGGGAAGGAGAGAGCCAAGAGAAAGCCCAGAATCCTATTTTCTCAAGCTCAAGTTTATGAATTGGAGAGGAGATTTGATCAGCAGAAATATCTATCGGCCCCTGAAAGAGAAGAGATGGCAGCTTCCCTCAAATTGACCGCCACTCAAGTGAAGATCTGGTTCCAAAATCGCAGATACAAGAACAAGAGACTGATTTATCCCGAAGGTCCGACAATATATCCATCGAATGAAAAAATCCAAAAACTGAAGAAAGACGAATACTCACCCCCGATTGGCAATGTCTCAGTGAGACGAGCCCCTTATCAAACAATCCCTGTATATGAAACCGCTACTTCTTCGACCTTCCCCTATTCTGAATATCCCCTGAAACAAGAAGCAGTCATTCTTACAGACTCCATATTGACTGAATCCAACGACAGTTCGTCTGATTATTCGCTCTCCGAAATAAAATTAGAAAAATCCGTATCATTTCCTTGAACGATGACTTTTTGCCAAGCAAATCTAATATATGTAATATTTTTATGTAAATATGGAATACCCGTGTATATTGCATCAATAAATGTTTTATCATACTACTGACTATCTTTTCAAATGAAATATTTGATGGCTTGTCTGTATTTAACCTTAGATGAACCAGATGACCCTTAATGAGTAATAATTTTCTGAGAGATGGCCCAGAATAAATTTGGACAGGCTAACAAGTCGACGATTAACTTCCAATTCTACAGTATGTTTCGAAAATAAATACATTTATAAAGAAATATTCTAATACCGCATGTCGCAATGAATACTGACGAAACCCAATAACCACACTTAAAGAATTAAGAAGACTTTATTTAAAAAAATATGTTAAAACTCTATTTACTTACTATAAATAACAAAAAATGTCTGAATGGTCTCTACTAGGATCAGCTAGTCATCTTCAGAATCTTATTATAATAAATTTTAATTTCTATTTTAAATGAAGTGTTATTTCAGCTTAAATTCAAAGTGGTTCTATAAATTGTGAATGCGAAAATTCCAGGTGGATAATTATTTTTTACATGGAAATGATTGTAAAATACCATACTTGTTAAAATTACATAGAAAAATGTATTACAAAAAAGATATTTATGTAGGTATTTCAAGCTTATTTGATGAAGAAATCTAATCGCTTCCAAATAGGCAAATAAAAGAATTTAATATAATATACATATTAAAAGACAATCTCAGTATATGTAAGATTAGATATTTTTAAATATATTTTTTACTCAAATACTATATATTAGTATTTAAATATCCGAAACAGGGTGTATAATAAAGCTTTTAAGGTTATCTATAGTTGGGATTTGTATTGATGCGTCGCGCCGCCCACTTGGCACCGAAAATACACCATATATATTTATTATAAAATTAAATTAATAATCATACATACATACAATAAATTGAGTAAATATTATAAAAACATTTATGATAATAAGTACCCTTTAAAAATATCATTATCTATAGGGATATTTATACATAGCATCGGTCATATGTATGACATTTTGATTTCAATAAAAACCATACCATTTAGTTTTTTTATAAATATATTTATTTATATGGTTTAAATTTTTTTTTTGATATATATAATTATAATTATCCAATTTTTAAGCAATATTGTGTTAGTAAAATAGTTTTGGCTTAAGCTTGTAAAATCTATCAAAAAGTTTCAGATTTTTACACCTGCTTAGTTTGTTTCTGCGTTAAATCAAACAAAATAAAATATATTTTTTTATATAATATTGGGATAAATAAAACGATACATAAGGATAAATTATAACTAATTTATTAATACAAACAATAAGTGCTTAATTTATTTCCTTTACATTTCATTATTCTGATAATTTTATTTTGTATATTAAGTTCTATATTGCCAAATCACTTTTAGAAAAAAATATAGATATTATTAAAATATGTTTTACATTATTACTATTAATATAAACTTTTTTTAAGATAATGTAACATTCATAATTCTATTATTAAATTATAATGCATCACAAAAATAAATTATGAGCGGTAAAAATAATTCAATATACATTTTTTATAAGACAACCAGAAATGTTAAGTGAATTTTTGTGTTATTCATAAATTAGTAGATTTTTTTTTTAAAAAACCCATGATTTCGGTAACTTCAATGTGGAAGCATTTTCCAGCTACTAAAAGTGAAATATGACAAATAACCTTAAGTGGTTAATATGTTTAAGACTTTTTTGTCCCTAAACTACCCGAGTCCGTTACACATAGTTGACATTTTTGAAAAAGATACCGTATTCATTTCGGATACAGTTAAAATAAAGTAAAATTATATATTTAAAAAAAACGTACGAATTTTAAACTTGGGAGTCTTATGCACCAAACATATAAATAGTTTAAAAAATTACAAGGCAACTGAGAATGTTTGAACACAATTGAATATAAAAATACAGTTTTATATCTAAACATTACAATTATTGAAATGTGATGAATGAAATTAATGGATTGTTTAACAAAAATATAAAAAAAATATCTATTAGCTCATAAGTTTGATCGCTCTTATACTAAAAACCACAGTATGTGTCATATTTTTTGGTATTTCGATTGAGGTATATTTTATGGCATATTGTTTTCAATTGCATAGTTTACGAGGAGAGAAACGTCTAATGGATCTTTTTAATCAGGGTTAAAATATTTATAGTTATTATGGGGAATGTATGGTGTCCTGTTGGAATATTATACTGGCGCCTAGTTTGTCAACGTGCAGCCTATAAATTGTCTGCTACAACCTGACCTTATTTCTTATTACAATAACTAACCTCTTGTCAATTGAGTTAAAAATATTTTGTATGAGTGACTTTAATACTACAATTGAATATAAATTAGTTGAATAAAAAACGAAGCACGATTGTAACTGGAAGATCGGAAAAAATATTTATAAAATACCGATTGGATTGTCCAGATCAATTTAATCAATAATTTTATTGGATTGTATAGTTTAAATTGTTTCACAAAAATAAAACCATTTAGTAGAAGACCTATTAACCATTATAAATTGATTTTATATTAATTATAATATTCTTCCAAAATTCTTACAAAAAAAAAAATCTTCTCTTTGTTGCCAATCATATTTTTTATTTTATAATTATTGTTAAATTTCCAACCAATACCTGATATTACCAATTTAATTTTTTAGCATATAAATTCACTTATATTATCTGTAAAGTATTAAAATTAAGACATGATCAGAATCAAGCTGGCTTATCGCGAATGGTTATTAATCTTCGACGCTTTTTCAGATAAACTATTCATAATTTTGTTCTTTTGGAAATTTATTATAACAATGAGTAGATTTTAAAATCAATAATTCCCAGCAAAAGTACTATTTTTTTTTATAAAAAAGTAAAAAAGCTAAGTGGCTACAAATACTCATGGGTTCAAATCACGCTTATGTAAAAAAAGATCGGTTATTACGAGTGGAAATCGGGAATAATATTAATAAAATCCCGATCGATCGTCTTGATCCACGTTTACTCTGATTTCCTGGATTGTTTATGAAAATAATGAGGCTATTATTTAAGTCGGACAGAGCCGCTCTGTCGGTGATCTGTGTAATTATTGTTAGTTATTAGTTAAGATCACTGATAGACAATTAATTAACAAGTTGCTGTGTCTAAAATTGTAAAATCTTTACGAAAAAGCCGCTCCGGCCGTGTATAAAGAAATAATAAATAAAATACTTATAATTAATTTCAGCTAAAAATACTCGGGTATTTGCTGTAAAGACGTTAGAAAAGGAGCACATTTGAAAAAATAGCAGATCCTTTTTTTAAAGAAAAAAATACACCACATGGCCCATTTTACCTTCATTTAAAAGATTAGAATTATCTCGCGACTAATATTTGGTGTCTATTTTCATTCACAGGAAATCCTGAAGATCATTATGATAATCTTACCCGTACAAATGATATAATATTTATTCAAAATTGTAATAATGTGTGTAACCCCATAATTAAATCCGTATTGATATGTGATTTAAGCATCCATCGGTTGTTCAAACAATGGCTGTTTTGTACATAATATCGGATATCTTCTAACATTCAATCACTTTTCGCTTCTCATATTTCATGACACAAGCAATATTATGGTGAGCCCTAGACAAACATAATATTGTATGATATTCTTCGTCTGATCAACCATAGTTCATGGGATCAATGAGGTCTTTTGTCCATTAAACATTGCAATGGAAAAAAATATAACAAAAATTATTAACATATTTTTACTTAAAAAAATATCGATACTTCAAAGTGTATTTGTATTTAATTTAGGGCCTTGTTATATTTAAATATGTATTTTATTGAAACGTATATTTTACTGACATCGTACGGCAGCGTCCTGAAAGTTCAGGTTTCTCATGAAATCCAATAGAGGGCTTCACTGTAAAATAAAAGACAATTCTTAATAATATTTAAAATAAATTCAATATATAAAAAAAATGATTTAATTTACCGACAGTTAAATTACTCATACACAAATTAAATATGTATAATCAGCTTTTTTTAATTGGTCAAGATTTTTTGGAGTGGAACATAAAAATCTAATTGTACGTATGGGGAAAAAATTAATAGTTATTTGGTTAACAAGAAATTAGCGTAATATTGAAATGCATTAATTTTATAATAAAGAAATAAATTAAACACGTTTCCATATATTTACAGGTGATTAAATGGAGAATTTACTTAATATACACACATATTTGTATGAGAATCTCACATTTTTTATAAAAAAAAGTCGACTCTTATGTACCTAGAGACGCCCAGAGGCGAAGAAACATACCACAAACAGCTATGATTGGTAACATGTATTATAATCTAGAAGTGTGACTTCTGTCTCTTGGTATTAAATAATAATAAAAAAATATTTATGGGATTTGACATGTGGTGATTTTTATAAAAACTGGGATTCAAACTTAATGTAAATTAAATAAAAAATATATTATGTATTTTGAAAAACTGCGTTAACAATAGCAGTTCATAAATTACTCACAGATTCTCAAAATACACAAATAAATTATAGTTATTTTTAAACTTATATTTATTAGTAATCATATTGGCTTAATAAATTTCTTATAATCAGATCTAAAAGGCGGAGGTGCAAATGCCGGTTTCAACCATACATATTTTAAATCTCTTAATAAGATTAATTAATTAATTGTTTGTACGTGTAACATCAGATAACCATTGAATCTGGTATTCGCACTTCCACCCCCTAGGTCTCGTAATAATACATCTTAATAATTATTATGGACTGTTTTTCTATCGAAATGATGATATATTTTTTTAAATATTGTAAGGTATTAGTATCGAATAAATTGAATTGATTTGTGCAATTAGTAAAAGTGAAGTGTTCCGCCACGTGCAATGACACGTGCTGTGTTCCTTCGTGCCAACATTCACACGTGCGGACACAAATTATCCTTAATTTCGTATTAAAATTATCCTTTGATACTGAAAATATAAAATATTCACATTGAAAAAAGTGTAGCACTAATTTTGGGGCAAAGGGGTACAAAAATAAAAACGTTCAGCTGTGATGATCCTAAATGAATTCCGTTTATAAATGTTTGGTGTGAATATTGTGAGGTAAATATTTAGAAATGTCGGTCTATCATCGGCTTCCCTCGATACACTTCTAAATAACACAAACTAAAATATATTAATTTTATAATGGTGTATATAATATTCATAATAAAAATATAAGAAATAAATATCGCTAATTGAAAGTTGTTGGTATACATTAATTAATAAGTGAAATCACACACTATTTCTTTCAACCTACTAAATATAATATTTTCAATAATGTGGTTACGAATTTGACATTTAGAATATATTACAAATTAATGAGTAAATTATAATTGATATAATATACATTCAATTCCGCTAAAATCCTCACTATTTATTACCGTTGTTTCAATTATTTATTACTGCTATAATAATAGTGTGTTCGTGAGTCATGCTAGAGCTGAATAGTGTTGGTGCGTATACGAATAGAGCAGGCCGATTTGGTAGTATTGTTATACACCAGCTCTATTCGTATACGCACCACACGCATACACTCTCATTACACTATTATATTGAATATGTATGTATCCAATAATTACAATATTTATTTAATACGCTCAAATTCGTATCCAAACCGCATTAACTATTAGAAACTAATAAGAATTGTTAATTACCAAAAATAAAAAATATACCAAATATATTTAATATTTATAAAAAAAAAATTATTGAGTGCAAATGTAAGAAAATAATAAATATATTTTTTTTGTTGACTTCAGCAACTTAAAAAATCATTAATTAATATTTTATATATAAATAATCAAAGTGGATTATTTATATAATAAGTAAGGCTTAAAAATATTTTATTTAATAAACAACATTATCAAAACTAGGAGACTCCGGTTTGAGTCCTGCTCTCCTACATTAACTATTTATTTTTTTCAAATTAATGCAATATATTCTAGTATTCTAGTTTATAATATATGATGTTATCGGTTCTACTTATTTGAAAAAAATAAAATAGTTTATACTATTGGCTTATTTAATATAATTTAACGATTAAAATGATGCATTTGATGATGTTGTAGTTATTGGCTGATGGAATATACACTCGTTCATAGCGCCATACAAAATAAATATTTGTACAATCACAATCTTACACCGTCCAATGGCAAAGTCATTACTGAATCAATCATCACTATATTGAGAATACTTCCATGTGTTCGAATTATTATTTTTTTGTGTGCTAGTCAAGTTAAGTCAGTCCACTTGCGGTTTAAGTGTAATTTAGTATGGATGGTCCTTTGCATGACAATGTCGACTAATTCTGTTCATGGCCGACGTCCACAATTTCTTCTGCTTGGCTAAATTCTCCACCCTCATTCATTGTCCTGATGAACTGGTCTCCGACATCATAATATCCTCACCATCCGAGGGTTGTGACCTTTATAAATCAGACTATTCTTATAACACGCCAATACAATACAAGAATATTACAAATTAACAAAAATCACTACTGTATAATATTAATCTACTCAACAAAATATAAAAATTATTCATTGACATTTTATCTCTTAAATTATTCAACATAATATATATATATATATATATATATATATATATATATATATATATATATATATATATATAATATATATATATATATATATGTATATATATATATATATATATATATATATATATGTATATAGAAAGTATATATATATATATATATATATATATATATATATATATATATATATATATATATATATATATATTATAGTATATAGTCGGAATAAAAATCTCCTAAATCCAATTGGAATCAAATTGATTATACGTAGAAGAACGTACATATTAGAATCTTTACTTTTGTAACATCAGAACGAAGGACAATTAGTTAAATTTACCATATTTTGAAAATCATATTTGACAACTTAACGATAACGGTCAATCCGTTTTTATCGTTCGATTTTGGAGCTTTTAATTTTGAAATCTTTATAAAAAATATGTCATTTGTAATTTCCACAGTAATTTTATTTAGAGTCTGTAATAAGAGAGAGTGTAATAACTGAAATAACTACAAGTTAGTAGTCGAAAGTAATAAGACTAAGTGTAATTGAGTGTGGAAATTACAAATAACATATTTCTTTAAATTATGGAATTCCACTAAGAACTCAACACTATCAACAATTTTTTTAATAACCTTAAGGATTGAACTAATTGTAAATATAATATTTTATATTAAATTGTATTGAAAAATCATTGAAAAGTAAACCCGTGTGTCAACTTTCAGGTCATAAATAGTAACCGATTTTTACGATTGGATTACTACTGTTTACAAATTTATTAATATGTCATATTACAGTTTAACATTCAAAATTTTTTTTTAATAGTAATTATAAAATAATCGATACAATTAATTCTGGATGCGTTATTATTATTCCAACAAGAAGTCAACAATATTATCAAGTACATATAATGCTTTTATAAATATAAAAATAGGTATTTTGATAAATTTTTAAATTAAAAACGTAAAATTAACTCATTACGTTCTTTAAATTTAATATATGATTAAAAAAATACAATGTATTCAAAATAATATAATAATCGACCAAAAGCTGTGTCTCTTACAAATAAATTTAATAAGACCAAATTGTAGGTGATTTAAGTATAAATGATTATATTATTATGTTCATATTTGATTTTTAAGCTATATTAGATTAAAATAAAGAGCTTTTGAAGTTTTTAATTTAAATTAAAATACATATGTCTTCTATCTTCAATCTTGGCAATAAAAAGCATCACGAAAATATGTTGATTGCATTATTGTGACAGTGACGTGTATTGAGTGGTATTTCATTGATATTTTTTGTCGTTTTTTTCATGGAGACAGGGTCGAAGCCCCCTCAAATGTTTGTTAAAAAGCTCTCGATATCCCCTAATGGACAATCTATCAAACAAAGTGGGCACTCCTGGTCCTGATGCTGTATGAAGATGTACACTAAGAGTAGCAGACCACTTGGACTATGACGCGATGCACCGCAATACAACACTAATGACTTCTAAGTGGACCTCCAACTCGCCACCGAATCATCCACTTAAATATTAAATTAAACTTTATTTAGTATTAAATGTGACCAAAGAATACTAATGTGGTGTGGTGGCACAAGGGGAGAGGACAGTCAAACACATCGTCGGGTACATTAAATGAGTAAAATAATAGTCTGAATGGGGTGAGTTCTAGTAGGAAGAGTGATCATTTTACAGTTGGTCGGTAATGCCTTAATATGGTGGCAGGGGTGTATTATTTAGGGCTATGGGGGTTGAAATAACCATAACACCTATTTAAGCTCACAAGTCATAGTAAACAATCAGTATTTTTTTTTAATAAATAAAATAATTTTATTTTAATCAGTCATAATAGAAGATTTTTTTGCTCGGCGCTTGGTCTTAAAAATGGGAGAAGGGAAAATAAAAGAGATGGATATATAGTTTTCTCAATGTTCGGTGCAGGTGCGAGGGAGATAAAGCAATGTGTTCAACAGATATCTCCACTTAACATTTACTCCGCTATACATAAGGAGTCGTACCATATATAAAGGATGTTTTATTTTGAATGCCAAATATTAAAATAAAAAAAAAATAACACATTAGATTTTTTTATATTGGGACAAGTATATTTTGCAAACTTGCCATAGTAAAAAAAATCAATCAAGCTACTCTACAAGATTTATAAATTTATACCCAAAGATGATGATGTGATGTTTGTCTTTTTTTGGCAAGCTTTTGTTTTTTATAAATTTTGGCATTTTCCATCTGAGCAAAATATAAGTGATACTATATTTAATTTCGTATTAATTATTCCAAATATATCTCTACTAATGGTGAATCAACTTAAAATAAAATATTTTGACTGATTGCAAAATCCGTTTTGAATATATTATACTATATTGTTTTATTGTCTATGAATATACTGTTTATACATAATGTAGATCTATTTATTCTTCTATGAAATAAGAATTGAACTGTTAATTCATTGTTTGTCGGTTATCTTAAAACTATTACTAGTCACCGACAGAGCGGCTCTGCTCGACATAATAATCGCCTCAGTATTTATTTAAAATTAGAGTAAACCTTGATCAAGACGATCGATCGGGATTTTATTAATATTATTCCTGATAAGAGACCAAGAATCCGATTAAATCAATAAATTTTTTTTTCATTCCACTCACATATTTGTAATCCAAAATTACCGTTCCTTTTGAGGCACATAAACTGTGTAATTATTTTTTTTATTGAAAAAATGCAATACCCTACCGCTCATTAAAATATTGTCATTTTATCAAAGTTTACATTGTATGGTATAATTTGGGGTGGTAAAAATTTCGTCATAATAATTAACTAAAGGAATATATATTTTGTAACACCATGTATAAGACGGTTTTACTTGAAGAGCTCTATATAAGAATTGTGGGAGGGAAAACTTCAGACACTTCATCCCGTCTCTCTCGTACTCATGAACAACCCCACGAAAAGCAATACGTTCATCCCTCTCTAATACAACACCCCTACTTTATAACATACACACGTGCTGCTAAACGTCAAAACTATGGTCTGACAATTCGAATTGGTCATGAATCATTCGTGTTCCACCAGTCGTCGTGAAAAGACGTCCTGAAATATCAAGTGCGATATGGATGTGGATATCCTGAAAGATTACAAGACTGCGAGGAACAAGAGCTTCGTCCACAGTACAACGCCATTTTCAATCAAGGATATCTTGACTAAGGACGATGTGGACTTTAAGACCAACAGGAGTGTTTACAATGATGACGATGATATTGGTGAATCTGAGGACAAATTCAGCAATCGTTTTGATGTGAAGATGAACTCGATAAATGATGAGAAAAATGGAGATCAAGCTTTAGATATGTCGAGCAAGCATACCATTGACACAGATTCAGGTAAATTAATAAATCAAATGTTGTAATCCATGATAATTGAAATTCATTTGATTATTGAGTGTTTACTAAAATCATTCATAACCGATTAGTAATCATTATTAATCGATATCAAATCGAAGTCGGTGTAATTTTATATTATATTTAAATGTTTAATATTTTGCTAGAAATATGTATGTCCCTTTTTTTAGACATCTTTACTTTAAATAACAAAAAGGTACGGGGTATGGGAAAGCATTCAAATAACCATCAAGCCAATGGTGTTTCCAAGTTTTCTTTTAAAAGTTAAAAGCTTTTCACAAAAGATTGGCGTGACTAGAACATTTTAGACAATGTTAGTCACGAGAATGTACATAATATAGCAGACACATTAAGCAAATTAATCGACAAGACACAAATACACCTTAAACACTGTTTTCATGAATGAAATTTGAATACTAAAATTTGACGATTTCTTTATCAAAGTATTATAATATTAATTATTATTATATGATTGTGATTTTATATATGTGATATCAAAAAGGCGTGTTTTTGAGGGGTGTTATCAATGAGGTAAAGTGTCTTTTCTGGTGACTGGTACGCTTTGTACCAAACTCCATTCTATATTTCCCATACATTACCCATGCTCATAATAGCCTCATACAATACTTTTATTTGGACGTAATTGGCCTTGTCTGTTTCATACTAAATATATGCTTCTATTTTGTTTCAGATGATTGTGAATCTCGTTCATCAAATGGTTTATCACCTCCGCTGTATTTACGGAATCCTCTCGGACATTTCGCACCCCATTTCTACCCATCGCAAAAACCAATGCACCAATCATCAACAATGCGATTTCACCCCCAAGATGGTCTTCCTTCATCCACCGCTTCGTCAGCTCAAATCTCAGCCACAGCTCTAATGGGAAGATTTTCCCCTACTGGACACACTCAGGGTAGGAAGAAACGCTCAAGGGCCGCTTTTTCACACGCTCAAGTCTACGAGTTGGAAAGAAGATTCAATCAACAAAGGTACTTGTCCGGCCCTGAAAGAGCTGATCTTGCCGCCAGTCTCAAGCTGACTGAAACTCAAGTGAAGATATGGTTTCAAAACAGGCGTTACAAGACAAAAAGGAAGCAGATTCAGATGCAAGAGAGTGGATTGCTTGCAGCAGCCGCGGCGGTGGCTGCAAATCATGCTAGAAAAGTAGCAGTCAAGGTTCTAGTCAGAGAAAATCATCATCATGGAATGGACCACTATCCACCAGAGCATTTTCAAAGCAAAAATGCACAATTTGGTGGACATCAAATATCTCCTCCGCCCATATTCAAACACTTTTACGGCAACAACAACGACATTACTAAAGATCAATATAAAAATCTCATCCAAGAGTCCTACAGTCAAGTGTCACAACATCACGCAGCAATGCTTCAATCTTTATATGGACAACCTTTAAATTCAAACTACCCAATGCTACCGTTATCATATTTCTACTATCCAAACCATCCAATGTTTGCCGCTAACAATTTGGATGCGGATCGAGAGGGAAATCATTGTTTTCTCAAAGACAACGAAGAGCTTGGAAGCTCTAAATGTGAAGACGATAAAGACTCGAAAAATTGCCCCGAATATTTGAAAAAAAGGAGACGAAACTTCATCGCAGAATATGAAAAATCAAATCGGTCTGAAAGTGGCAAAGACCGCTCGAGTGCGCGCTTTGAAGACTGCAAGAGCAATTCAAGCAGTGAAAGTGTTTGCAATGATATCGAAATAGAAAAATGAATAGATATACATACAATTTATAAGAGAATCAGTACAAAATACATGTCACTCTTTACTTATAAGATTAGATGAATAGTGTGATAGTTAGTTGAGTAAGTAGAAAAAAGTGCAATGTAAATATATCATCATTTATTTTAGACTGTGCAATTGGTGTTAAATATATTAATAAATTGTGATTTCAAAATATTGAATCTTTAATTTATTGAATAGTATGTAACATATAATAAAAGTAATCCCACCGCATATAGTAAGAAGTCCTCGTCTTCAAATTGCCTCTTTCAGTTGGTCCATTCATATGCAGATTTCAGCAGCCACTTCTCTCAATTTTATTCACTCCATCTTCTACTTCTTCGTGCTTCAAAAGTCAAATCTTAACACATTTCAGGAAACTGCTTCTGAAACTTTCTTGGGGTCCTGAACAAGTTGGCGTAATTGGATTATTAGACGTGGTCGGAATGGTAAATTTATTTCATCAAAAATGATCTTATTTTTTTCAGATGATAATTTTATTAATATTATATTATCTGGGTGTCCTATAAATATACTTAAATCATTTAAAACTCTATGATATTGCAGCATCTTTAATATAAGATAATTTTTTATTAACATATAAAGAATAATAATAAGAATCTTAACAAATAATGCGCATTATTTATTTTTATATTGAGGAACAATTTAATCGATCTTAAAATAGTTTTTTAACAAAATATTTGTTGCATGTAGTTAAATTGTTGTTAAATAATATGAATTTACTAAAAAAATTTAAGTATTTAAGTATTTTTTGATAAAATGTATTATTTTCGTATATACAGAAAAAATTATTTAAGGTTCCCGTTGAATTTACGGCGACTGAATTAAATCTAAATTATCACCGTTCCTTGTAAATCTTCTAAGCAATTAATTATATAAAAAAATGATGTATCAGATAAATATACATTATTAAATTTTCTATTAAAAAAATCCTCTGTCAAAAGCTGCTCGGGGCGTATATGAATATTTTTTTTAATCTTAAAGTAAATATTTTCAGATTATTATATTTCGCTGTAAGCAAAAGCGTTTACACAATGTTGTTAGGTTTAAATTAAGTATTTTTTTCGACCAAGATCATCAAATGTAATAAATTTTATAAGCTTTGTATATTGATTGATGATGTCTATAAATATCAGAGAATTCATATAAATGCTAGTCATTGGTTGGCCGATAATTGATTTTTTACAACTTGTACTAGTTGGGCACAAGTGTTCATATATTGAGCTAGTCTCAGATTGTTTGTTATGTGAAATATAATGATGTCAAGTGGCTTTTCTCGATAATGTGTTGATAAGAGTGGGCTTCGAACCTGGCACCATGAACAACGACCCCTCTGTAATATCTTCATACATACAGTTTAGCTTTCTCAGTGCATTTTACATCTTTGTAGTGTAATTTAAAACCGTCGCTGATGGATCTCAATTGATCACAACATTCAAATTTACATCGTAAAATCTTAAATGTGTAAAAAGAATATAAAATATGCAAAAAAATGCTGTGATTTTTTCCCATATAAATATATTTAAAAAAAATCGGCAAATCATTGCATATTTATATAGTTTTGGTATGTGACCAATCATGACCATTAGTAACATAGATCGCGTCTAAAATTGGACATTTGTAGTCAATCGATGCCACCGACATATCAGCAGGCCATCAAGATGGTGGACCAAGTAGATGAGTTTGAAAAAAGCAACACTAATTGTCTCAATATATCGAATTAATGCGTTAAATTAAAATGAATCCAATCAACAAACACATCAAATTATTTGTCGCTTGTAACATTTAACATATAATAAGATGTAATTATAATTATAATAAGATTTATTTTTTATCGATTTCCTAATACTATTTACTTCCTACACACATTTATTAATTGTATTTCTTTTCTTCAATTTTCTCACCTTTTTTCTATAATACTGACAAATGTCCATCATTGCCGAACCGCATTAGGTTTTTCCTGTAATGGCAAGGTGAGGATGGTTCATGCTTTCCTTTTATTTTTGATTATATATATATATATATATATATATATATATATATATATATATATATTAGATAAATAAATAAAAAAATATTAAAGAGCGGCGGATATTCAATATTACTCGGTTAACTGACGCATTAGCTTCCGTCCAAAGTAAATAAACAGACCGGTTACTCAAAAGTGTATTGTGATACACTTGCTCATCACTATTCCATATAACTGATAGTAAACTATTTATTTTAAAATACAAAATTTACTAATGCAGTATAAAATTCGTTCAAGCGACTATCGGTGAGCAGACAAACTATGGCATTGTTAACCATTTAGTGTTATTAATATATTTTTAATGATAGAATAGTTGACGGAAGAAGCTAGAAGCATGTAATTCGAGGCCACATGTCTCCCATATAAACAAATCACATGGAACTGTTCACGAAGTGTCTGTTGGCTTGCTTAGGTGGTCTTTCATACAACACGTGCTCTTCAATAAAAAATAACTACAAAACCTCAACATTTTTAATAGATTATCTATTGGGAGCAGTATCTGCAGATTTGAAGAGGTAAATTGTATTTTTTTTAAATTTCAATTGGTCTTTTTTAACATAAATTTTACCCAACGCCCACCCTTCTAAGCACTCAACAATTATTATATTTTATCGATGAAATCACACGAACAGTTTGAGAATACTCAACTAGGATATTTAAAACGAGTCGATTAGTGTTGTAAGTTAGTTTATATTAAAATGTTTACACGGTGTCCTTAATTACGCTTACGACTTGAAAGGGAAGTTCTACAGTTTTATGGTTTTTTGGTATTACACAATACTCCATGGGATATTTTTTGCACTCAAAGTAAATACTTTGGACTAAGTACAATGTAAAATAAATATTCTATAAAATTCCATATTGTTTCCATTATTGTCAGACAAAGACGATGGTAAAATATTTTTTATCAGTAGAATGTTTAATTTATTTTTAATAAATTATGAAATCCTTCCAAGTTAATAATTAGAGTGTATAAATACATTCTATTCAAAGTTAAAAAAATCTTTTGGACTTAAGTGCAATAATGAATACAAATTCATCATTGATTGAATGCATTATAAATATATGTATATAAAAAAATGTGCTTTAAAATTCTTCAATAAAAATAAATAATCTTCGGATATTGATAGTAGGTTGTCCACCCCCTGGATTGGTAAATTAAAAAAAAAGACAAAAAAAACATGGTACATTATTTTCAAGAAGACAATTTTCTGCGGACCCCCATTGGTAGACCAATGGGAATTGCTTTAAAATAAATAGTGTGAATGAAATCTGTGCAAAATGTATCACCCACCCCTAATCCTTTTATTTAATATTACTTATATTTTTATTACAAGCCTCACTGATGATTTTACTAGACGAGACTCATTCATAAGCGACATTCGGCAATAATGTTAGGAAGGGTGCAATATTTCAATGTAAACAGTAGTTTTGGAGTTTTAGAGCCGTGTCATATTTCCCTATAGCATGTTTGTTGACTGCACTTGTCAGCAATATGGCCCACCCTACAAGATGATGACCTGACCGCAATATTTCATCGCAAATCCTTCTTCTCTTCCTCAGAGCCCTAGAGCCCTTGCTACTTTGAAGGGCCAACTGTAGGGCCTCTTCGACAGGGTGGCCCCAACTAGGCGCCACTGTTTCAAGTACATTTTACCTTATCTAACTCTCACAGGATTGTCACATTATTTGCTATTAAAATAATATCTGCTTTACACGGAATATCTTAAATCTTGTCGGCATATTTATATCCAATTTTTAAACATATGTATTACAGAAGAATGATATACGTAAAATATGATATAAGTTGAATGTAGATTCTCATACGTACACATGGGTTCGCTGTACCTAACATTTAAGTAAATCTGTTTTATTATATGTTTTCACTGGTAAAAGTATATTTTTATTAAGGTGCCATATATTTCACGTGCTTGGAAAAAAAAATAATATATGATTTATACAATTTTTTATAACAATATCGACGCGACGGTAAAAAATCCATTTGATTGAAGCGCCATAAAGTGAATTTTAAAAGAGAGACTATTTTAATAAAATTGATCGTGATATTTTTTATTATGAAGATATAATATAGCAAAAAAAAATATAGATTATGTGTGCTTATATTTTATTTATAAAAAGTCGAAATTCAATTCAAATAGCCTCGGAAACGATACTAGTTTTTTTATACGTGTTACATTGAATTTGTATTATTTATTCTTACTGATAATATTCATATAATATATGCTTAATAAACGATTTGTAATAAAGATATGTTAAATAGTAAGTAACTTAATGTTCACTGTAGCATATGCCTCGTTAGCTTAGTGGTTAGCTTGGCCGATATCTGAGAGACGTGGGTTCAATTATATTTTTATTTTTTAATAAAATAATTATTTCAATTAAATATTTCTTAATTCATTGTATCACAGGAGCTTCAATGGGTTATTTAATGGATATATATATAATAAAATAGTTTGATAAGTTTTGTAAGACCCTGTTTAAAATCTCAAAGGGCACCTGTTTCATAATGAAGCACGTTCATTTAGTACAGACAATATGTTGACTGAATAGTGGTTGTTTGTGGCGTGTGTGGGAACCTGTAATCCCATATATAAAAACATAGATGTTTGTTAAAATGGACCTTTTAAGTGGTAATATGACTGAAGTGTGTCAGTCAGTTATATCAGTATTCAGTATGCATTAAGGATAACCCTTCAGTCTGGTAATTTCAAGTACTGACACCATAAAAAACCTTTCATTCAAAGACCTGGAAAATATCCAGGAGCAATTGGAACGAGGATTTATCGATCGTTGGATCCTTGTAATAAAAACAAAAAAAAAACATATACCCACCATTCAATACATCCTATAAAAACGGTTGACTTAAAATTCATTTTACATTACATAAATCATCAAGTAAATATCAATTCCATTTTAAAACTATTAACCAATTACAATTTTAAAATACCAGCATAATAACTAAGAGGTTAAAGCAGGTGGCTACAAATACTGTGATCATGGGTTTACATCCCGCTAAGTCAAAAAATATATAAATTTGATCGGTAATTACGACTGGGAGATTTGTAATATATATATATATATATATATATATAATTTCAATCGATTGTCTTGAACCAGGTTTATTCTGTATTTCCTGTATTGTATGGTAAATACTTAAGCGATTACTAAGTCAGAGCAACTTTGTCCTCTCGGGACGTATATAAATAAATAAATAAATTGAAATTAAACAAAAAAATAATAATCAGCAAAACCAGATTGAAGTCTTGCAAATTTTGTGTGTTTATTCAATTAATTATTTTTCGGGATTGATTATATTAAAATTTAATTTTTAATGATTTGCGCTAAGGTTTAATAATGAAGTGTGTTTTACTCTGTTGATTAAAAAATGTTAACTATCACCACAATATATAAATGATAATCAAAGGATTCTCTAACATGACTATCATTTTATTTATAACCATTATTCCTAAAATTTCCATCAAGATAACTTTTTGTAACTTTCAATCTTATTTGATACAATTTCTACTTTTTAAGTTTTCTTGCTAGGTATGTTGTGGTGTAAATCGATCTTCCAATCGATAATAATGTACTGCCTTAAAATCAAATAAATTGATCTTTACATACAAAAGCACTCGAAAATGGCAATAGCTCATCTTCGGAAGACGGAAAACAAACAAAGTGGGCAAAAAAGTCACCAAAAGCGTTCTCGTCCGGGCCGGGAAAGTTTGTTGTGTTTTCACTTGATGTTCAATGTTAAAAGCATATCGTGTTTATGATAATGGAGATATAATAATGGTAAAACGAGGGGGCAAACATGATCATTACAAAATTCAGACAGCCACGAGAAGGTGTGATCGATTGCCTATAAGACTTAAGCTTGACGTCAAGAAGCCAACCTCACTGAAGCCAACAACTAACTATTAAATCTAATAAATTTAAATTAACACTTAAAAGTTGTGAATCATAGTCATTGACTATTGAGGTGACCATCCGTTTGTTTAAGGAGTCTATTACCAATTGAAAATATACTTAAAATTATTAATATCTGCTAGAAAGATGGTCACTTCAATACTTATAAATGTGACATCAATTACTCCACAATTTGCTAGTCATATTATAACAACAATAAATACAAATAATAATTGATGTACCGATACGAATAAGCTCCGTTACATAAAAGTTTGAATAAAACATTATATTATATCGTTGTTTATTTATTTTATTGGTTATATGAATATTCCATAGTAACTATTAAACCTTGGCTGCAGAGAGGCTTATGTTTGTATTATTATTTTTTGTTTATTCTATTTGAATTTTAAGATATTAACAGAACAATCTTATAACATAATTTTATTAAAATAAAATTAGTATTTTTAATATTAGTTTATAGTTTGTCCAATGAATATAATATAAGTATGATAAGTGTAGATGTATATCATTTAATGTTTTGTGTAAATATCAGAGAATAATAAAGCAATATTATAAAGGTAATTCTTAAAGAGCTCTAATATATCAAATCACTACATTACACTCACTTGGACTACGTCTGATAATAACTGAAAATTTAAAGCGAGTTTTGTGTAAATATCAAAGAATTAAAATGAAATAATAAAGCAATATTACTACTACTACTACGAATAAGTCTGATAAGTATAATTTGTTAATGTTTTTTATGTTTTTAAACATAATTTTAATACTTATATATACCTCCCCAAATTTTCTACTGTACCTGCTCAAATTGGTTGAGTGATCTGTACATATAACATACACACTCCTTAGACAATTATATATATATATTATAAATATTAAAGTCTGAGTTGACTCTTTAGGCTTGTATTTAATATTTTAAATCTATTCAAGCGCAGTTTTCTTTACAAAAATAAAGATTAGAAGCATCTTATCTATGACTAGATTGCCACGGGCTTTAATGGGTTAATAGAGGAATCTGCGGACTATTGCAAATATAATAAATACATTCCAAGTGGTTAGAACAGATCAAGTACAAGAGTGCTTTAAAGATTTAGGCCAGCAGGAATAGAATCCACTCATTCGATACTAAGTCTTACAAAATGTACTCAAGAGTCGACCGCCATTTTCTATGGTCAGTTAGGCTAATTTCGCAATAGCACTCTTAACATTTTATATTAATGAAAAATTATATTTATTTATATTTCGGTTAGAAATCGGTCATTCATTCAATTATTCGTTTCGATCGATTGATTCGTTGGAAAATATTGAAACGGCGTAATTGGAAAATTGCCTCCAATTTTCCAAGACGGCGTTTGTCGAAACGAGACAAAAAGGCGCAAAGAACTTCAAAGAACGGAAATTTTCAAAGTGGATCTTCCATTTTAAAGATCACGTTGAAAAAAACGGCCCGAGGATGAGAAAAACGGGGAAGGAAGGTTAAAGCCACATAATTGACCGTGAGAAAATTATTGCCGAGTAATTTAAAATGTCAACTTATTTTCCACCTCGAATACGAAATGTAAAGAGATGTTTGAGCATTACAATTCAGTATGAAAAAATAATAAATTTTAATTTACAATATTTTTTTCACTATTCGTGAAGGCGTATTATTTGGGATTTTTTTTAGATTTTTACAAATCATTTATTTTGGTCAGATTGCCTAATTGATAATTACCTACCTTTAAAGACTCTGTTCTAGATCTGATAATTGAACAGTTTAGTGGTTCATTAGAGGGTGATTGTGTGAACATTTGAACTATCACAAAAAGGATTATTCTAGACTATTACTCTTCACCTACCGAACACCCATAAAATAATATATTAAAATAAAACATTTCATTTTTAATTAGAATAAAATAAAATAATCTTTGGATTTTTGGTATGTATGGTGGGGCTATTAGGGGTTGTTAAGGGGAGAAAATGAGTTGACGAGGGTGGGCTTAACACCATTCTGCCTTCATCTAGTACCGCCCCTTTATATTCTTTAAAATAAGGTAATTTAATAATATTTTTTCACCAAAGGGTAATCTATCGTAAATTTTATCACGTCAATGGCAAATTTTCTCCATCAGTCAGGTTAAAGAGGAGTTTGGAAGGAGGTTTTTATATAATTGAATAGAATCACGTACGAAGTCTGACGGGGTGGCTTTTTGTTCAGTTACAGCCTGAAAAGCTCTCCTCTTTCTCTTGAGAGATCAGCTCTTTCAGCAAGACGCTCAGCTTTTCTAAGCTTTTTCAAAGTACACCAACCACAACTTCTACACCTTGCACAAATCTAACGCTAATTTAATTAATATTATTTAATCTAACGCTAATTTAATTAATTTTATTTCCCTGCAATTAGCTTATATTAGAATAGTGACATTAATACTTAAAAATACGTCAAAAACACAATTTGTCGCCAAAGGTTTCATGTGACAGCCGCTTGGGGCGCTGCTTTTACAATTCGTACTGTTTATCTGTCACTTGTCGATCTTTCACTTAATATGGTAAAGTACTTCATTAAAAGTTTCTTGATATTTAAACAATTTTCTTGAACATTGCGGATGTTTTTGTAAAAAAAATCTGGTTGCTCTCGAGTTTTGGATTATCGAAGTATCGAATTTTAGTGATTACAGTGTTGCAGGTGGACACAGCCCACGTATGTTTATGTGAAGTACATATATAGGGTTTAGAATATTAGAGACCGGCCACGATTGAATATTACAAAAATATTAAATGACATTTCTATAGATATAAATTCATTGCCTCTTTTTCATTCGTTCATTAGCTGTTATAATTAATTACAAAAAAATCTCAAGGTGACATTAAATTGGTAGAATTTGACGGAAACGTATATATTCATTTTTAATAGTCCATTATCTAAAAAAAATCTTTAAAGATCTCATTGGTTTCCAAATGTATACTCGACTGCACAGATAAAACATTTATATAAATGTGCTAATTACACAAATTAAAAATATTTCAATACATTTTTTATTTAATATGAAATAAATAGTTAACAAAGGCATACAAATATATTAAAATATTTAATATATTTTGAGGATTTTAGTAGAATGGTGACGATGGCGGATACGTGTGGTGTATTGGTTGAAGCAATTTGCAGGAGACGTGATCTTCACTAATTTGCGGCCAAAAGCTATTCAATATAAAAATATAACATAAAGAATTTTTCATTTGATAAACATTGGTTTAGTACGAATCTAATGATGTTTATATTGGTTAAACTTAAAGTGCGGTAATAATTTATTATCCATTGTACACGTGTGCTTAATTCAAACAATCGAGTAAACTTATTCCCCGAATAACATTTTAATTGCCGAAACCATGAAATCTTGAAAAAGTGTATGTTTACAGCTGAAGAGTAAACCATCTGAAGACCGGCTCTACTTTGAGTAATAAAAATGTTAACTTTGTGTGGGTTTTTTCAGTGTAATTAGGTACATACTATATTTCAAGGAATCAATCCATTCATGCAGAGAATAAACGGATTATTTTTGTATTGAATGTGTATGAAATTGACGTGATTGTGAAGTGAAGCCATTATAAGAATGACGAAATATTCCCCACAAATAGATGACGGTGATGATGATCAAAATAGACAGGCAGCAGTATTTAATTTCATCAATTAGCTTTAGACAGATGCGCTGAAATGGACTGAAAAAGCTCACTACTGAAATAACAAGAAGTCCATCAACAAGTTTCAGTGGTCCACTAATCGAATATCTCTTTCAGGATATTACATGTAACCAACTGACGTATTCGCATCTATCACATGATCGAGCAATATATTTTTCAATTTATTTTAATAAATATGTATATGGGTAAATATTAATTTAAAAAGAATCAGTAAATATTTCAGTATCTGTATCGGTTAACGATAATACTTAATTTTATACACTCTACAATATTTCTAATAATTCGGTTAAGATTTGCATGGAAAAATGACAATCAACTGCAAATATGTTAATTATCACCATTTGTTACGAATCTTTAGCAAACTATTAAAAATAATTTATAAAAGAAATATGTACATATAAATTTATTACAAAATGTATTTAGGTATTTTCAAAAATGTCATCTCCATAAATGAAAGACTTATATCGTAGACGTATTATATACGGTATCGGTAGTTCGTTTATATAATATTATTCATATCACTCAATGATTTACATATAATCAAACCTCGACAAAGAGGATGAAAAAACAGGTTTTCCATTTCTCATATTTGAAGAACACTGCGTGGCTTACATTTTTATTAAACACATTGCTGTATTATTCGGTATAATGTATTATTCTTATATATTTCAATTTCAATCAGGTATTACCAGATGATATTTAATAAAATAAATTTACAATTTTTCAAATTTGCATCTATCTTTATATTTGTCCATAATCATATTTCAAAAATAATATAACACTATTATAAAGGAAATCATTTCAGAACTCTAATACGTTAAAGCACTTCATTAAACCCTTTTTAAAAATTTAGACTAGGTCTGTTTACAATATACGGCTATTTAATAATCATTAATTTAAGATACATATTCTCAATACAATTTTTCATATTGACAGGTAAATACAATTATTTTTATACATGTTATAACTCTCGTCTGTGAATTGTAATTACAGTATCTTGCAAATAATTCATTGCTGTAGTCTTGATACTAATATATCCAATTTTAATTATTAAATTAATATTTAATTTGGTACTTGCAATGTACATAATAATTCCAGGAGTGTGACTGATGAAGGACATTAAGAAAACGATGTTATGTAGGAAGAATATCTTCGAAATGTTTGATGGTAAACATTCGAATGCATTTAATGGAGCCAGAGGACCAGCAGAAGTCAGTAATCAACTGAAAGGTAAACAATATCTCAGGGCTATCACACCCCTATTAAAATATTGAATACATCCACCCCTAAGTAAGTTATATACAATATATTTGTGAGGCTGCAACCCCCCATATATGAATATAATAAATATTTTCATATCCCTCATTGGAGGTTACTGGACGCAGCTTCCTCATATAATTGATATTAATTCAAGCCTTATTTATTTTTAATTTTTTATAAATGATTTCACCCTTGTCGGTGTGTTTATAATACGGCACGTCGTTCTTTTCTAGATTGTTTAATCGTCATGAAAGATCTGACTGAGTGTGAATCTCAACAGCTCGACCAAATTATTTGAGCTCATCATATTAAACACCACATGCTCCAATCAAATAGCACTGAAAACCAAAATAAAACCAATGATTTGGAATTTTACAAATAAAATATAGCTACAACCTAATCATATTTTCTCTAAATAATATAATAAAAATATATTTATTTCTATGTATTTTTTTATCACAAACTAATCATTTTAAATTAATATGTACTTATCTTTAATGGTAATATTTTAATTAATTAAAATATCCTACAAATATACTACCGACACCTATTGAAAAAGCTTCAAAACTAATCAAATTCTTTATATTGTTTGTGTGTTCTAAAAATCGCATTCAATTGCTAACAACAGATGTCACTATTTAAAAGCATAAAATAATTATGAATTTAAAAACTTTTATTTAGTTGTTATATTTAAATGAAATATATTTTTTTTTTTTGTTTTAAAGCTGAGTGATTTAATCGATTTTAATGAAGGGATCGTGGGAGAGGAACTACCCATAATAATTAATCTAATAACTTCATCAAGGAAGGTTAGATTATTCTGTTATTATTCTCACCTTAATGAGCAGTTTTATGAAGTATTTAGAAAAAAATACTTTGTTTTAAAGTATGTGTGTGATTAATTTGCAATAAACATGAAACATTGGCGAAAATATGATCTCATACTTGTAGCAGAGTAGTGAGTATAAGGAGTGAAGAGTAAAGCGAAATATACAGCCTTCTCAGTAATTACTTTCCATATAAGGCAGTACAAAGGCGCCGACTCTTAATGGATCTCAACAATGAACGACTTAACAGCCTCGATAGGTGCGGGCGGTAATAGTCCTTATTGCATATTAGCATAGGAGTCATAATCGAGTGTATGTGGTGGTCTTTGTCGGTGGGGGATCTGTCGGAACGTGTCAAAAACGATTTTAATATAGCACTAAACACCTCAGTGGCGGATCGGTATTCGAGATTTATAGATTTTTAATTAACGTTATTTTTCCTTAAGCGTTTTCTCCTGCCCCCCCACTAAAGATACATTTATTAAATATATATCCAACACTATTGTGTATTTTTTAAAGGATCGTGTAGCTAACGAGTTTAATCTTCATATTTGTAAATGGGTTTTATATTTTCCCCATTCTTTTTGTATAATTATACATTTTAAGTGCCGGTAGGTAGAAGTGTAGCTGTGCATAGCAGGTCGAGAATTTTTAATCAAAATGCATAATTTTTAAATATGCATATATATATTATATATATATATATATATATATATATATATATATATATATATATATATATATATGGTTATATATATATATATATATATATATGTTGTTATATATATATATATATATATATATATATAATTAATCATAATAGGACAGCATGAACCATCATCACCTTGCCATTACAGGAAAAACCTAATGTGGTTCGGCAATGATGGACATTTGTCAGTATTATAGAAAAAAGGTGAGAAAAATGAAGAAACAGAAGTATATAAGAAATACGACAAAAAAATATAACATATAAAATATATAGAGAACATCATGATTGCTTAATGTTAAGGAATTCTTTCATACTAATTATAACTTAAATTATAAACATTACTTCTGAAAGGATATTTATATGACTTTATTGAATGTGCGACATATTTCCTTCCCTTCACTTTGATAAACATATATAAATTTTTCAGAAAATGTCAGGGTTGTCACAACTTGTCACAGAAATATGGGAACTTGCATTAGATTTATTTTATATTAATTTTTTTATTGTAAACTAAATATTTATTTTTTTGTTGTCGTTGAAACTAAAATTAAAAGTCTTCTAATGTTAAAATCATAATAAAATTATTGATGAGTGATAGATATCGGCAAAAGACGCGCAAAAACTGACAACCCTATTTTAGTGAGTGTTGTCTGTCAAACAAAACTCGTGGGTAGATCTCTGCAAAATCGATAATTACAGAAAACTGTAATTTCGTCTGTTTAGTTAAGTACTACAAAATGATACTGAGGCTCAAAAAAGAGCGAGAATACTCGCTTTTTTTCTATGGCCGGCCTGCCAAAAATGCGAGTTATCTCGCTCTTGGCACAGAAGTAGTTAATACTATTATTCATGTCAAATTTAAATAAAACATTGTCATGTTAGTTATAGGTAAAAAGATTTATACACTCTGTACACCTAAGTCTATTTCCAAAGATGTATTGTTCTATCAATCATTGTAAAAACTTTTACATAATAAAGAAATTGTAATATTTAGCTTATTAGTTTCCCTTCTCTTGTTTAAAATAACTCTCTAATTATTATTGACAGGTTTTACAATATGAGCTTTAAAGCTTGATGTATATTAATAATATAAAAAAAATAACACAATTCCTAAACAAATAAATAATTACTGTTTGTTTCTTATGTTTAGACAAACTCAGAGGGGAGAAAATCTACCAATGGCCGTGATTGGTCTCACTAAATTCATCTTATGTACCGAAATTAATTATTTCAGGTCAAGTTTGACAATTCCCTCCACAAACATATAATAAGTTTAGTTTTTTCTGTATAATAATAATTTATGTCCTACTTTACTCAATATTTTAAATACTTTACTCATATTGAAAATTCCCTTCATCATAGGCACTGAATATAAAAATTATATATTCAAAAATTATTTAAAAATATTTTAATGCAAATATTCAAAGAAAAAAAAATTATATTCTCGCTGAAAAGATGTGATATTATTTCTGCGAATACTAGAAATCTTCAAAATAAGGAGTTTTATTAAAAAAAACTAAGAAGGTTAAATGAAATTGCTCACAATTTTTAAGATATTAAAGAACTATCTTATAAGATACTAATACGAATAAAATAAAATAACTATTTTTTTAATTTGCATTCATATTTATAGTTTGTCCCGTGAATAATTAATAAGAATGATATGTGTAGATATATATATCATATATTTTTTTGTGTAAATATCAGAGTGTTGTAATAAAATAATAAAGCAATATTATAAAGGCAATTGTTGCACTTTATTACACCCACTTGGACTAGGTCTTATTATTACATTAATCGACAGTTTCAATAATGAATAATCGATTGCAATTTATTTGTTATTACCCAATATAAAGTGTGGATTGTTCCGTTAAGCGCAGTTGTTCTCAAACATTCATGAATAAAATATCGTTTATTGTTGTTATAAATATTTGTAGATTTGTTGATCAGATCGCTCCCGATCTCATTGAATTCTTTGGAAATGAACGATGGGCTATTTGTATTGGATTGTTGTGTGGCTTGGCTGTTTGTTGAATGATGGTCCGATGAAATATACAATATCCTGTGTGATGAATGTCTATAAATTATATTTAATATTCAATTGTTAGTGTAGAAGGGCCACCGCCATATTATACGAGGTGTTGCCATGATGAGTTATTTCCTTACTAATGCCATCACATTCGAATCGCACTCGTCTAACAAATCAGTTCGACAACTGCGATTGGACTGTGAACCGCCGATTGCTTGTAAACCGCGCAACTCCTTGTTCATTCAGCCATCGACAACCTTTTACACAACGATCTAAATTATTTAATATTATTCACTACTCATCGACATCGAAACATAAACTGAGACAACAAAATACAGGCAACCGATATCTTAGTAGACCATACTTAAATATCAAGCAGATGAGTTTGACAGAGTCGATTATTATCTCGCTCAGACTCGTCTACTTGGTCCGCCATCTTGATATTTATACATCCAATCATATGGCCAATTATGTTATTCTTTATAATATGCTATCACTATAATAGTTTGTTTTCACCAAAGATTTTTTATAGAAAATGTTTAAAAAGTAATCAATTTAGCACTGCCTCTAATTTTTCCTTCATATGGCGTAGAAATATTTTCAGTTATATTTTTAATAAGCTTATTATAAAGAATAAATATGGAAATATGGTTATTTTTATATTTATTAATGCCAAATCAATTTGGACAAACAGCGAAACAAATTAAAATAAAAAAAACATATTATTTTATTGCTGAATTTAACTGTTTTTATATCTATTTCCAAGCTTTATTATTGTTCATTTATATAAATTATTTTTAGTCCTCACTTAATGTACATAATCTATTTTTCTTCTATGAAATAAGACTTGAACTTTGTTGTAACTTTTTGAGAAGGTTTCTTTAGTTTTTTTAGGCACAACTTCACTGTCTGTCGGTGATTTTAATTATTACTAGTTACACAGGTCACCGACAGAGCGGCTCTACCCTAATAATCGCCTCAGTGTTTACCTTAAAATCCAGGAAATCAGAGTAATCCTGGATCAAGACGATCGATCGGGATTTTGTTAATATCATTCCCGATCTTCCAGTTGTAATAACCGATCAAATCAATTTTAAAAATTCTTGACTTGAGTGGGATTCGAACCTATGACCACAGTATTAGTAGCCACGCGTCTTATCCCCTGAGCTATCGCGCTGGTGTATTGTCATAAGTATTATTGTATTGTCAAGTAAGTATTGTCATAACCACTCTCAGGAGTCACTAGAAATATGTTGAGTGAAGAAGACACACTTATGCCTTTATCGAATAGGAGAGAAAAGTGCAACAATTACACGAAATTTTATTCGAATTATTTATATGCAATGCGATATGTAATGTATATATATATATATATATATATATCGTGACGCCTTCCCTATTGACGGGAGTCCCTTTATAAGGGGTTGGCCAGGCCACCTTGGCCTTTACGGGAGAATATAGTAGAGATGGTTTCCCAGGCCACCACACAGCAATGAGTACTTAAGATCTAGTTTGCTAAGCTAGATCTACCAAGTGACTCCGGTGCCGTGAATCGAACCCGGGAGTCTTCACTCACGAATCCGTTACACTAACCACTGGGCCACAAGGCGGCTCTCGGCAATGTTTATATATATATGGCCGTAATCCTTATATGCTAATAACGAAGTGAATTGCAATATTGTGATTATGTAAATGAGTGTCGATATCCGCGATCCAATGGTTTGTTACAAGTGTGATCTGAAGATGTTGTTGCTAGGGCGGCTTTCCTTTGGTTGTTGATCTCAAAGGCTCGCCGCCTGGTGTATTAGTGTATTAAATACTAAACCACTTATCGGACTGGGCCGCATCAAGGCATCGCATTTTTATTATACAACAATAATACATTATTTATTAATAAATTTTACACCGAGCTCGTTTGTCCGATTGTGTGGAAAAATCCAACGACGACCGTGTAATCCCCTCGAACCAGTCTCTTTCAATTATTAATACGAATACCCATTTCAATTACAATCACATTACAGGACCACTTACATACGATCATTACCATAAGTGACACGCCTGACTATCGTATTATAAACTTTTTAAAGCTTCCCACATGAATGCCTCATTAAATACCCGAATAAATTCATAAGCATTGCAGATAGATTGAATATAACAAATTGATTGCCCATGGGTTTTAAAGGGCAATTAATAAAATAAATAAAAATATATGCATGTAAAAATATATGAATCCTGCTAAACAAGGTCCTAATAGATCATCCAAATGAATTTTTTATATTGATTTATTGAATAGTGAAGTGAATAATTGGACAACACATATATAAAATATTATTATTTCATAATTTAAATCGGATTGATTTAACATAAGCGGCTGTGATTGATCATAACCTAAAACTATAATATCATTATAATACACTTCAATTCCATTTATTATTTTTATTACTAGATTTTGATTATTCAAGTTAAGTCGGGCAGAGCCGCTCTGTCGGTGATCTGTGTAACTAGTCATTTCAATCAACATAACCAGACAGACTAATTAATTAACACGTTATTGTGTTTAAAAAACCAAATTTGTAAAACAACCTCTCAAAAGTTCCTCGAGGCGTAAAAAAATAAATTAGCTTGAAGTGTTGGTCTCAAATTTTAACTATTACTCTATTAAAAGAATTTTTAGGGGAGCATAAAATCAATTGAAGATTGTGAAAATGTGGAGTTTGGTTCCCCTAATACTTATAAAATAATAATTGAACATAACTAATTACAAGTGGAATTTAAACGAATGCTGAATACTAAAGAATTATAATCAATTTAATTCCTATTTAATTTGCCGTTCATTTTAATGTAACATTACCCTATTAGATTTTTCAATGTTTTATACATAATATATAAAAAAAACATTAAAAAAATTAAAACCACAATGTATTTTAAAAAATGTATTAAACGATCAAAATATCCATATAGATGATTGAAACTTATTACATACAATCGGTTCTCGGTGCTTAATATGGTAATCGGTGGGTGCGCTCCTCTTTAATTTCTTTATAATTAAGTTAATATATATTCTAGATGGTAAAACTTGCCCCCCGATACTTGAATGACTATTGTTAATTACATTTTATTATAGTGTGTCTGATGATATTTGTGAGTTGTTAGTTCAAGTACGCACGCACAACTGAATGCAACAAACACTCTTTACTTTTACGATCGTGTTTCGATTGTATCCATTTCCGTTCAACAACCGGCTGCTTTTTGTAATAAATTTCTTCATACCCACCTTATTATTCTGTATTAAATTAATAACGGATACAAATGACATTTTATAGTCTTTGATGACAAAGTATTATGTATTCCCACCCAAGTAGTAGGCAAGAGCTACGGGAGACTGCGTATGATTTGAAGTTTCAGTAGTTATATTGAAAAGTATTCCTCTATATTATTTATAAGCATGAAATCATTTAAATTTCAATGTGTAGTGAATTTTCAGGTATATATAAATTTATGTTCAAGGGAATAAATGTTTTATTTCCACTATACTTGAAGCAAGTATCCCTCGAAACAAATTTAACATTAGACTACTATTCCAATTTCAGAGGTCAGGCAAAACAGTATTTTCTCGAAACTGATCATAATTATTTTTTTAAAAAATGGCTTATATGAAAGATCAAAGTACACGTAATTTATTTCTCAATAAATAGAGTTTTCTCAATTTTAGAGTTTTTTTTAAAAAAAGTGGCGTAACTATACGAGTTTTACCCTACATGTTTATGAGAAAACTGAATTTCAAATTTTTACAAACTAGGAAAATTTGTTGAATTTTATATTTTTCAATTAATAACTCTATTTAATGATGGGCTTGTTATTAGTTTTCAGGTATTTTTTTTTATTTATCTCTTTACTTTTGACTATTAATATTATTAAATATAAAAATATATAAAAAAAGTACAATGAAGTAAAAAAAATGTTCCTTTTTCAATCATCGTTAGCTAAACATAATACTAAACAATTTTCCTTTTTTTTCTACAAGATCCAAGAAATCAATTAAGTCATTGTGTATTGTTTAGTTATTTAACTATTACAATATATTTTTACATTAACCTTTTAATATTAATTTGTAATAGATACAAAGCAACCAGAAGCATTCATTTGCCGGTGGTCTTGTATTTTTAAACGGATATCAATTAAAATCGCGGCGTGTTTTATGGAGGAATTATGGAAAATAACGCAGATGAAAATTGACTATGATTTAGCTGGCTTTGATGCAAATTAGCAATATGTGGATAAATAGCCGGGGCAATTAATAACTGCCGAATTGTTCCACTTGACTATGGACATTTAAATTGGAAATTTATTCCAGTCGGCACCACTGATGTGTTTTTCGAAGAAAAACTTTTAAAAATTACCTTGATAAATTATATTCCATGATTTATTTACACGTATTTTACAATTCTACCATTTAGCTTTATTGAAATATCCTAAAAAATATTATATTATCATACAGGTATTTTTATTTGATTAAAACTATTAAGCTATTAAAAATATAATTATTATTAGGAAGCACGAAGAATACAAATTTTTATACCTGTAGATTAAAATATTTATAGGTATGTATATCCCATAAACCTAGTTTAGATTTTAAGTTGTCTTATATTTTTAGTCACTTGTTCTTAAGAAATGGAGTGAATATATACAAATATTTTTTCTCTTATACGTATTAACACCCAATTATTGTGTAATGCATACACGTATTTTCTATAACATTTTTATATTTTAATATCAGACAAATAATTACATTTAATTAAAAAAAATCAATATATAATCGTAGGTGGGCTGTATAATACCACAATTTATTTATTGCTTAAATCCTTAATAAAATTGACTAGTCTAAAAGATACAAATCACTTTGAATTGCTACATATAAAAGACCATTGTGTATGTAAACGTTTTACTGTGTGGCTGTATTGTGAGCTATTGGAGAACTATTGGAGCTCACAATACAACCGTGCAGTAAAACGTATATATATGGCATTTTATATGTAGTAGTGCAAAGTGATTTGGTTAGTAATTTACTAGGAAATAAATAACATTAAAATTATTTGACTGCGGCATTGCTCCATATATAATTCGTAACCGATGTAACATTCACGGCACGATTTGATTGCTAAATGCTTATTTGATTTGAAGTAAAATATAATAATAATGTAGCCAGATAGTTACTTATTGGGTTCATAATAATTTTAAGTAGTTTTTTATCGCATGGTTTAAATCATTTTGCCGTCAACAATATGTAACAAGGTTCATATCAAATTGGTTGAATTTTTCGCTTGGATTTATAATATAATTTCCCTTGGTTTTCTCTGATTTGTATGGCGAGATGGACAGTTCACACGTCCAATTATAATAGGATGATTTAGTTGATGTTGAGGTGTGTAAAAAAGGGTCTCAAGGCACTTTTCATTAGCGGCTCCATGGACTAATTGTTCTCGCATTAGCGGGGTGCGATGTAGGCGTGGTAAGCAGGTAGTCAGTCCTTGGAGGCTTGCTTATGGTGGAATATGGCCATCATACATTATTATTATATCACCTGTTTGATGATGATGGTGGAATGCCGCCGTTATAGCAAAACACCTCTCTCACGGACATAATCCCATGAATCTTCACTAATAAGCGAACTACCATACATTACACCACGGAAATATTACATTATTAATATTTTTTAATAATTAATTTTGGAGAAATTATCCTACATATACATACATATCGAACTATTAATATGCATCACCCCGATTATCAACAAAATATAATATATAATATAAATGACCTCTGTTTTTTTTAAAGAATGTTATACTTTCTCCGAAGTTTTCCTCGATAATATTTAAAGGTAGAATTACTAGGATTGCCAGGAAAATTAGAATATATATTATTCTAAAATAAGTTAGTTCATCCGGTTTTGTTAAGTATTAACTACATTTAAGAAATAATAAGCTAGGTTAGGTAAGGTTGGTAAAAATTAAATACATTTTTTCATGATTATTTCATCTTAATACACATTGATGAATAATAATTTAAATAATAAAATTGTCAAATATTACATATGAAGAAACATACATTTATTTTTTATGAGTTTAATTGATTTTTTAAAATTGAAATTACTACTATGTTTTCAATAATATAATATGTGAGGTTCTTTTCGCCTAGTCTCGTCATACGTTGACCACACTTTGGAGCTAACTCTTATTATTTATTATTTAATCGATAGTTGGTATAAGTAAATTATCTCCTCTGGACATGTCTAAAGATAGACGTAGTTTGCTCTACAAGCAAATGAAACCTACTCGTAAGTATTAAAAAAATATTTATTTGCATATAAACGCTCATAAGAGCTTTTTGATTATATGTTTGTAATCACACGTTACCCACGTTTATAATGCCAGATAATTGGATGTATAAATATCAAGATGACGGACCAAGTAAACGAGCTCGTGTCATTCGACGATTTATTGACCAAATGCGTTTCTTCAACTGTCAAATCCTAACTCGCCAATATTGACCTACTATATCTAAATCTCTATACTATCTACTATACTATATCTAAGCTCGTGCTATATTTGACCCTCCATTCCAGTTTCGTTACGAATTCGTCGCTTCGGCTCGAGTAGCCTGTATGCAAATTCTCCTAAATGCTTGCGATACAAACATCGGAACCGATCGACTATAGCTTTAACACTGTTTAAAGAAACGAAAAATTTGTATATGACACGACAACGTACAATCTTTTGCCACGTAGCACATTATTTAACACGGGTTGAAGAAACCGGTCCTTAGTGTTGCCTCTGTCAAATTCATGGTTCCGATTCCACACAATAATTTTGTAATTGGGTACTCTTTACGTAGATAGATATTTAAACTTATATAGTGCATTAAACTGACATCATCGTCATCATCATAAGCACTCTAGTTCAGTGATGAACCAAGGCTTCCCGCACCAGCATCTTCCACTTAATGCTCCTCCAGTTATTATTACCTAAACTCCTAACTACCTTATAGAACTCGTCCGCCCACCTTAGCCTAGGTCTACCCTGCCTTCTCTTACCCATAGGCTTGCTGGATAGTATTTCCGATACTATCCCTCCTGCTCTTTAACCCAACCTAATGTTAAAGCCCTAATAAACTGCACTACGTTCACGCTCTTATATAATGAGTAATCTCATCGTTCCGTCTAATTCTAAATAGTCCCGGTGCCTCCTGAACAGGACCCAAGATCCTCCTAAGAATCTTCCGCTCGAACCTAAGTAGCCTATCCTCTTCAGTTTTGGTAATAACCCATGTTTCTGCACCGTAGGTTAGTACTGGCCTAATTAGCATCTTGTATAGTTCTACCTTGGTACTTCTACTTAGATATCTTGATCTGCATAAAACTGACATATAGTAGAAATCCCCAAAGTTATAAATTATATACAGTTTCCACAGATACAGATACAGATACAGATTTATACAATTGATAGTATTTGACTGTGTGCATATTCTGGTTGATATGACTGTTTGAGAAGTCCAATATGGAGGCATATGTTATAGTGGTTGTATAATAGTCTATCAGGGTGGGCTAGATAGCTACCTGGGATCACACCACCAAGAAGTGATGCCCCTCTCATTAACCAATTAGTAGGAATAGCACCTCTGTGATGATCACCAACACCGCCTCACCACTACACTCATCACAATAACATTCCACTCTGATCATTACATCCTCATCACACATATATATACATTGACAACATCGTAAATGATTTTCAGAAACAAAACTTCAAATACAACAAGATTAGCTTCGGATATAATACAATCCTTGGTTCAGTTTTTTAAGAGCAATTAATCAAATCAACAAGCCTAAATCATATTGTTCCAATAACGGTAATGAATCACACTTTAAAAGAAATATATGCATATATTTTTTTTAATATTCCGTTCGAACGTTTATCGATTGAAGTTAATGTGTTTGGTTTTGTGGCATAAAGTACAGTGACCACGTAAAAGGGGAATAAAATTGAATGGTTCAAATTACAATCCACCAGGATATAATAAGTATCTCAATTTATTTCCAAGGAAATTATTATAACAACAAAATAGTCAATCTGAGACAGTTTTTATTTATTTTACGCCCCGGGGAGCTTTTGTGAGAGGGTTTTTTAAACACAATAACGTGTTAATTTTCTGTCGGTGATCTTAACTATTAATAGATACACAGGTCACCGACTTTATAATTGCCTCAAAATTTATCTTACAATCCAGGAAATCAGAGCACACCTGGATTAAGACGATCGATCGTGATTTTATTAATATTATTCCCGATCTCCCAGTCGTAAAAACCGATCAAATTAATTACAAAACTCCTGACTTGAGTAGGATTTGAACCCATGAGCACAGTATTTATAGCCACGCTTATCTTATCCCCTGAGCTATTACGCTGGTATATATGTATATATTAGAAATACAGAAGTCATTAATGTATCAGCGAACACTAAAACTACATAGTAGAATTGTGAATATGAATTTTCTCACAGGAACGAGAATAGTTCTCGGAGGATACGTCACTAAAGACTGCGGTAGCCTTTTGTTCAAAGCTCAATGAAACTTTAAATGCGGTCTCGTAAACGTCAATTCTCAATATAGGGGTCATTTTGGCCGGGAGTCTCTGGTTCGACAGGGTGAGAATTAGTACTGAAATACCCGAGTTGGATACAAACGAAAATAGTCCGTATGGAGGTTGTACGAGGCGGTTAACATCAAAGGCAAATCGGATATAATAAGCGAATGACGAGCAGAAGGATCCCATTCTGGCGGACAGCCTCCGTGTGAGATACACTTGTATCGGAATATGGGTGGGATTGGGATATATCCCGGAACACGCATTTCCCGGAAAATAATATTTATAATGGCCAACGACAAACCTAAATTCTTATATTGTTGATGGTGTTGACTTCTTAGTGGAATTCCATAATTTAAAGAAATATGTTATTTGAAATTTCCACAGTAATTTTCTGTCTCCGAAGATGAGTAGTACAGTAGCTAATTTTATTAAGGAGTCTAAGTACTTTCGACTATTAACTTGTTTTCATATTCAGAAACTAAATTTTTATTCTGAAAAAAATGATCAACAATAATATACTTGCTGTATTAATTTGAAGAGAAAAAAAGAACGTTTTTTTTATAATTATATAACAGGCTGGTTATCTCTGGACACTACTAAAATATTATATTTTATCAAAGTTGACCATGATAAAATTTCATTTACCTAGATTCTCTACTTAATTTTAATTTTTGTTTTAAAAATGCTCTTGTTTATTGGTAGCCACAAGCTTCTAAATAAATTTTCATTTTAAATATCGCTTGGTTATAAAATAGGTATTTGGTATATTTACATTTGATTTTGTCTGTCTCCACAGTCATTAATGATTTTACTATATTCGTGTTTCACAATTAGTATTAAGTATGTGTTTTTATATTTGCAATTTAATTTTATTGTTATTATTATGAATTATTTATTATATATATTTTACTAGTTCTACAAGTGGGTTTTTGTATTTTTTCCCATAAATTATATTATGACTTATTAATTATTTGAATTATCAATTGATTGTACTCTGCATTAAAATAATTAAAAGACTTAATATTGTAACATCTAATCATAATGTATCAAAACATTGTATGCAAATTATATTTATTAAGAAATTGTATAATAAAAATTTGGTACATTAACATAGCCACATGTATATTTTTTTAAATTGTAAAATAATTTTGTTTATAATATAAAAAAAGATTTCTTTAATCAAGTCATCTAAATATTATTAGAGATCTACCCGAAAATTGATTAAATTTTATTATTGATATTTTTTTTAAATCCCGGGACTGAACGATATTGATATTAGAAGGCAATAATGTCGGCTTAGAAGAGCTCTTGTTTTCGTCTGTCATTTAAAGTGTGCGACTACGTCCACTTAAAAGCCTTTTATTGAAAACTTCAATGAGGCTTTGTTTATTATTAGTCTCACACTAGAAAATTAAGGCATTCCATTCTTAGAATGTTTGCCTTAAAGCCGTTGTCCTCTATTTAATGACTTAATTAGCCTCGTACAAATGAAACAGATATCGCTCATATATTCTTGGAATCTGAATTACTGGCATATCAATTAAAAAATACTAATTCTACGATTCAATAAAGAAAATCTCCACTCCATACAAATATTGTCAGCGGCGCTGATTCTGGAAAATGACAAGTGCTTTGTAAATCTAAATTGTTTTGTATGCTAAACCTACGTTCATTTTGAAATATCGGTTTGTACCTATATTTAATATTCACAAATAAATAGAATCGTAGTCGTTGAACTGCCTACGCCAAAATACTACGACAATCAAGAAAAGCTTAATAGCCACATTCGTTTGCATTAATGCAATAAGAAATAAATCACAGGTTGGGTCTTCTTTTACTAACAGCCATAATCATCTCCCCCAGAAATAATCAGACCAAGTCCCAGTTGGTGTGATGAAGTGCATTGACGTATTTGAGCTCTGCAACGAGTTCCTTAACTATTTGTTTATTTTATTTCAACTCTCTATACAATACACCAAAGAGATAATATATTCATGGGAAAATTATTATAAACATTATTATCTTATACGATTGATCTGTTAATATCCGAAAACTCAAATTTTACTGAATATTAAAGCAATATGTACAATAAAAATGTAAGCCAAGCAGTGCTCTACAATTGTGAGCAACTTAAAACCTGTTTTTTAACCATCTTGGCCGAAGTTTAGTTGATTGCTTACATGACATCCAATTTATAAAATGATTTGATTAACTATTACACATTAATAATACCTATCTTACTTCCAAAAATATATTCTTACTGATTAAAAGTCCATTAAGTATAAATATAATAAAAAAGTCCCTGACCGTGGCTTTTTTATATTTAAGTACTGCTGATGATTTACATAAGTTTTTAATCTTTTAATAATAGAATCTGGTCTCACAATATTTGTCTATTAATTTAAAAGCTTATCATACCCGAGGAATTATGTATATATGTATGTATGTATATAGATATATGAAAAAGGAACTGATTATTTAGAGAGAATCTTGTTTAGTAAATAATTTAATGAATGTGTTAAAGAGATAGGAAGTCCTTATTACCTTTCAAGTTTAATTTGTTATGCCGATTCAATTGAGCATTGCCACCAGCAAGCAGAGATCAAAGATAGAAAACTCATAAACGGTCGTAAAAAATGACGATGACCAAAGCTAGTCTCAGTAAATCATAGTGCGGCTTTTGATCCCAAACACACATTAAATGATATGCCGATTATTCGATGCATTGCTTTGATCTTTGCCATTTTTTGACCAGATCAAAGAAAAAATATTTAACATCCGTATTTATTATACATATTTAATCCATTTCCAATTCTAAATTAATATCCCAATGTGTGGCATAGTCGGCATGGGAAAATTTTTGATTGAATCTATGATAGCGTGCTTTATTACATTTTATGTAAATAAAATGATAATTTAATAGCCAAATTTCTGAAATTTTTTTGTTTATACGTATTCACACATCTTAAGCCTGAAATGAAAAGGCTGGCAACCATTGCATTTTTAAAAATATGGATATACTTTCATGGATTTTTTTGTACAATGTTTAATTACAAACATTTCTCTCTTACATAATTTTGTTATATTTTAAATGGTTTGTTTTTGATTTGTACAAAACATTAAGAATTTATAAAAACAAAAGCCATCAACAGTTACTACGTTTGAATTCATTTATGAAAATTCTGACAAAACCATTAAATTTATTACATGGGAGAAAAATATATCAAATTTAACCTTCTTCAAAACAATAATATACAAAATTTATGTATTTTAAAATACACGAGTAAAAAGGCGTATTTCAGAATGAAATTTCGTATTTTCATAATTTATTAAATCTGAAAAATTACCTGTATGTATTCTCCATCTAGAGTTTATATCAATAATATTCTTACCTTCTATGCAGATTTATTTTTTGATTGCAATTTAATTTTTTTAAATAGGTATGAGCTATTATTAGTATTAAAAGACTTTTTTAATGATCAATTGCACATTTTTATTATGGTTCGATTAGAAATACATTTGTTTCTGAGAATGTGTATATTTTGAGAAAATTCCTCTACGGATAAACAATTTCACAAGTGTTATGATTAAGTTCAGAATCACTACGGTATTATCATTATTTTTTAAATTTATATAAACATCAATCAAACTTTATCTAAACACATTAAATCAATTGCTTGAGAATGGAAAAGAGAGAATTAAAATCTACCATACATAATATCCGCATTGAATTATCATCCCAATGACACAATTGACATCTAAACATGAACATAGATTTATTTTACATACAAATATGTGAATAATATATTTTTATTTACATTTAAATACATTTTAGTGATTAAGTTAAACCCGAACGACTATAATTTTGTGTGTTTGTGTTTAGGAAACAAAATACATAAATATATATAAAAATAGAAAAGACAATGATTCTTTTCATCAGTCTCAAAAAAGAATAATAAAGTGTTTTCTCCCTGAAGTGAAACTAGGAAAGTTATTATTAAGATAATATGGTTTGTTACATTGAAACCTGAATATCCCTATATGAAATACATAAAATATTTACAATCATTATACATAGTTTATCACATTAAAAAGTGTACATACATTTATATGGAACTAACAATGAAGTGTTTTTTTTTAATTAATTCTAATAAATAAATACTTTAGTCAACTACGCTTTCCTATTCACAGTTCTATTATACAATGTTTTTTTAATTATATTTAAAAATTTAGGTCAGAGGACTGTTTAATTCTCGCTTTTAGTTTTGTTTTTTTGGAAATTGCTTTACATCAAAGTTTCTAAATGCAGTGCGAAACAATTCAATGTTTTGGCAAATAAAACAGTCCTCTTTGCTTTCATTTTTGCGCCGACACTATCAAGTTAGTAGCCGCTTCTTCACTAGCTCCTAAGCTAACGGCTTTCTTCTTCAGGATTCCCAAGTCTGTGACGTTTTCCAGGAAGCTTTTGTGTGCTGAAAGGACTTTAGCACTTTCCACGTCTTTTTTCAGCTCCTCCATGTCCCTCTTGAGCTTCGCGCGTCTGTTTTGGAACCAGGTGATGACTTGGGCATTTGAAAGTCCCAAAGAGGCAGCTATTTCATCCCTGTCTGCTGGGGATAGGTATTTTTGGTACAGGAACCTCTTCTCCAACTCGAATATTTGGTGGTTTGTGAAGGCCGTGCGAGATTTCCGCTTCTTCTTGGGCTGCGGTCGGTTGTTGAACAGGTTCAGGTGATTCGATTGGCCATCTGAAACAAATTGAATAAAAAAAACAATGAATACAAATCATAAATACTAAATAGCATAGTTAACTAATTAATATTTAAAAGTATATAGTGTATGGGATATTTTAATATGCCTGCGTTAAGTGTTTGTTCAAGTCGGTCGGTTGTTTTACGATTTAGTTTTCACAACAGAATACCCGCAGACGAGCCCACATCGGCTGTTTGCAATGAATAGATCGTAAAAATGTATTTATCGTATTCGATGTAGGCTTTTCTAGTCGAAGTACTCTGTTTAAATACACTTTTAACAGCCCCCGGTACTTACTTTCAAGCGTAGGGAAACCCGTTTAAAGTATCACGCGGTTTGTTACACCCGCTACACTAAACTGTAAACTAACAATATTCAATAAAATAATAATACTACTGGCGAATTAAAGGATTATCTTTGCATATAATATTTTAAAAGGTCGGCTTTATACTATATTGTGAAACTAATTAATACGAAGGAGGTTGGCTTGAGTTGATGACTACTTAAAATACACTTTATTTTCTCTCCACTCGGCCTTCACGCCAAACTCCATACAGGAACGAAATAATTATATCAATAAAAAAATTACAATTATCTAATGGGTATATACATATATTGCAGTTCTTCAAATCAGTGTAATATTAATTTATTTTTGTGAAAAAACGAGGGAAAGTGCAATAAAACCTAAAATTATTTATTTAGTTATAAAGTTTCAGTTAATTTCATATTTTTTTATTATTTTTGTAAATTAAATTTCATCAACGGTCAACGGTTTTCAATTTGTTAATGTTTTTTGATGTTCTGCTTGTTTTTTTAATAGGGCGGTAATAAGTTATATATTTTCTCATTCATAAGATATGTGAATTTTAAAAGTAAATCATAAATAAAATAGTTTAATACGGTTTTAATATGATGACAACACTCATCACAATATTTAAAAAGCGAGTATCCCGATAAATACTCTTTTTTTGAGAATTGGCATTTATTGTGCTTTATTAAATATGTCTAATATCATTTTAAAATTAATTTAATATTATTTTCATTAAAATACCCATTTTGATATTCTAGATATATATTAATTGTAGTAAAATAATGATATAAAACATTACTCTTCCATCTGGTAGCACTGATGGTTGAGGGAACCGTACAGACAGACATACAACATACACACAATATCCCCAATCACAACCAAGTCTACAAAAATTAGAAATTTAGTCGAAAATCAATTTGTGTCATGAAGAAAACACCCATTTAATATTATTTTTATATTTAAGTATTAACACTTTTGTCGGGCATAATTCAATTTATGGGTATGTCTGTCTTTTTCGTATCGTATTAATTTGAATTAATAGTATGGCCTATTTATATATTTTTTTACAATTTCATAGTAAAGTTTAATTTATTATAATTCTGAATTTATCTATCCGATTATCGGTAATTCAAGATGAAATTTATTGTTTCGTGGGCGTCTCTTTAGTTAATGGAAGACTGTATGGCCTCATCATCGTCAGCCGTCGAGGAAAAGTTGTTAAAAAATGCTTTGATGTACTTAATATTAAATTCGATGCGGCCTCTAGTCACTCTCTCAGTTATTATGTAAATGCTACTAAGTATAAATGTGGAGCTGGAAAAAAAACACGCGAATGTATTATACGAACATGATTGAACATATGTAAGATTGAGTGGTTATTAAAAGCAGTGCGTGTGCTTAGGATTTATTACATATGTTACATTAGTTAGACTCTTGCAATAATGTCTCGAGAATCCCGCGAAACGAGTCAGATCACTAACGAGGCACCTGTAATTGTGTAATTGTACCACCATTACACACCTATATTACATTAACCCTTCCCTCTTTATAATGTCCATCTTGTACCCGTAAACGATATTACACAAATAACTCACGCGATCACCTTTTCCGGTCCCTTCAGCAAACTACAACTATCCTTACCCATAACCATTTTCAGATTTAAAAAACTAATGCAATATTATAATTTAAAATAGTAATGAAAATGGCCCAAGGATTATAAGAAATCAACCCCTTTAGCTATGAACGGCTTCATCATTATCATCACAAGCACTCGAGTTCAGTGATGAACCAAGGCTACCAGCATCTTCCACTTAATGCTCCTCCAGTTATTAATTCCTAAACTCCTAACTACCTTATAGAACTCGTCCGCCCACCTTAGCCTAGGTCTACCCTGCCTTCTGTTACCCACAGGCTTGCTGGATAGTATTTCCGATACTATCCCTCCTGCTCTTTAACCCAACCTAATGTTAAAGCCCTAATAAACTGCACTACGTTCACGCTCTTATATAATGAGTAGATCTCATCGTTCCGTCTAATTCTAAATAGTCCCGGTGCCTCCTGAATAGGACCCAAGATCCTTCTAAGAATCTTCCGCTCGAACCTAAGTAGCCTATCCTCTTCAGTCTCTATGAACGGCTTATTACTTGATAAACACAAAATTTAAATAAATATTTTTGGGTAACACAAGTTTTATCTGTATCATAAAGTCATATATTTTTATAATAAATATAACAAAAGCTAATAAATTACAGCAAGCCTGTGGGTAAGAGAAGGCAGGGTAGACCTAGGCTAAGGTGGGCGGACGAGTTCTATAAGGTAGTTAGGAGTTTAGGTATTAATAACTAGAGGAGCATTAAGTGGAAGATGCTGGTGCGGGAAGCCTTGGTTCATCACTGAACTGGAGTGCTTATGATGATGATGATGATACGAATAGAGCTGGCAAACTCTCGTTGATTTTTTTGAAATAGCGTTTAAATTAATAGTGATTCGATGGTTCTTAGAACGTTGTTGATTGTTCAGTTTGTTGAATAGTGACCACTGTGAGGAGCGTGATCTGTAATCGTGTAAAAGTACTAAACTGCATATTCCAGCCAACGACTTAATACATTCCATCAGACAAGAGTAACCTTATATTAGCAGCATTACTAAGAACATACATATTGTCTGTACAGTCCAATAGTTTCTTTGTAATATAATAATGTGACAAGTATAATATGGAACAGTGTTGACGAGCATGTAAATGATAGACGAGGCGTGTTTGCAGCTGTAACTCGCATGTTCGACACAAATTGTTGGCTCTACAACCAAATGTCCCTTTTTACTCACAGTATTGCGTGCCACCGTTACTATAACACAACCGGTAACTACTGGCCACAATTCTCAAATAAACACATTAAGATGGACAAAATATCATATATTCACACCGAGGCCCAACGTGATGTATTAACAATAAATAGTGCCAACTCATTCCACCGTTAGTAATTAAACGATGTCTTCATATGATTAAAATAATGGTCGCCTTGTTGAATAGTGTAATAATGTAGACGAACAGGTAGTGATAATGAACAGTTATCGTGTAATGATACAACCTACACAGTTTAGTATAATCATGATATCGCAATAAGAATTCGTCCAACAACTAGACAACTATTTCCTTATGCATTTTAATAATATTATATATCAGCTAGGGTAATTTTAATTGAAATTTTCAATTTGTTAATGTTTTTTGATATTCTGCTTGGTTTTTTTAATAGGACGGTAATAAGTTGTTCAATTTCTCATTCAGAAGATGTTTGAATTTTCAAAGTAAATTATAAATAAAATAATTTAATACGGTTTTTTTTTTAATCACAATATTTAAGAAGCGAGTTTCCCAATAAATAAAAAAAACTGTTTTTTGATAATTGTCATTTATATTATTAAATATCAGCGAGTTAAAATAAAATCATAATACAATAATAAAGCAATATTTCTAGTAAAAATGAAAGCCACTCACTGTTTTGCAATTGTAAACCTGTTTTTTCACCCTCTTGGCCGAGGTTTGAATATAACATTGTCGATTAGACTTTTTATATTAATGGCTTCCTTCACAAACTACGCTTTTTTATAGAAATATTCCAGTCTAATTCTACTCTCTAGTTTTTTTTAACTATGCATTGTTTTCAGATGTCAATTGTTTCGTTACTATCATACATGAAAAAAATATTATATTAATTTTAAATGACAAATTATTAACTACTATTATTATTCAAATAAAATAATATATTTTACCGAGTAGTAAAGCAATATGTGTAAAAAAAAAATAAGCCGCGAAGTGCTCTACAATTGTGAGCAATTGAAAACTTGTGTTTTTTCACCCTCTTGGCCGAGGTTTGTTCATTACTCATAGACAAACAGTCATCATTATACATGTGACTTATAATAATCATTTTTAATATTTATAAGCTAATTTTTTTTTAATAAAAATAATGGTAGATTCAATTGGTTCAGTATATTATTTCCAACATCAAAGCGCGCTGTTTGTTTATTTGGGGGGGTATTCGCAAAAAGTGTGTGAATTTTAAAATTTATTTCCATCCATTGTCGATATGATCAAAAATGAATAGCGGATAAGCTCAATTTAACCCATTAATAATAATTTCAATATGCAAAACTGAGCGTCCGCAAGTGTTGGCGATTGAGACGCCAACTGCGCTGATTACTTCCTGCCGATCAAAGAGGGTTAAAAAAGTGAAAACAACAACAAAAATTTGTGCCGCTGCTCGAAGGCAATTTATTATTGCACATTATTATATTCAAATTGGACGGTGGTTGCACAAGTTGGGTAAAAAAGAGAGACGGTAGCGGCTCTTCATAATCTATACTTGAGTACAACCGAGAAGGCGGGGCTCACCTCGTTCACTTCTACTCGTATTTTTTTTTTATATACATTTTTATATTGTCGGCACGTTCTTAAGGGACTTCTTTGAATTCTTTCAAGTTGGGATGTGATTTTCTGGAAAATGTAAACGACAACTAGGTTAAATTGCCCGTAGGAGAGCAATCGACCCAACAGCTGCAATGTGTATGGAAAAAAACCATAAGCGCCATCATTACACACATATGTCAACATATTTTTTCAATAAACCAGAAAAAGTGTATCTGCTTTTAATAAAATATATACATATTTGCAGTATATGCATGTGACATCCAACTCGAAATTGGTAGCACATCGTAGCTTGAAGATAAATAATGACCACTTTGAGCAGGTTTACTCCTTCGTATATTTGGGAGCAGTGGTCACTAAGGAAGCTGGAAATAACCAGGATATAAAATCTTGCCTGCAAAGTGCTAATAAGGCGTATTTCGGCTTAGTACGCTTGCTCAGATCAAGATATCTAAGTAGAAGTACCAAGGTAGAATTATACAAGATGCTAATTAGGCCAGTACTAACCTACGGTGCAGAAACATGGGTTATTACCAAAACTGAGAGGATAGGCTACTTAGGTTCGAGCGGAAGATTCTTAGGAGGATCTTGGGTCCTGTTCAGGAGGCACCGGGACTATTTAGAATTAGACGGAACGATGAGATTTACTCATTATATAAGAGCGTGAACGTAGTGCAGTTTATTAGGGCTTTAACATTAGGTTGGGTTAAAGAGCAGGAGGGATAGTATCGGAAATACTATCCAGCAAGCCTGTGGGTAAGAGAAGGCAGGGTAGACCTAGGCTAAGGTGGGCGGACGAGTTCTATAAGGTAGTTAGGAGTTTAGGTATTAATAACTGGAGGAGCATTAAGTGGAAGATGCTGGTGCGGGAAGCCTTGGTTCATCACTCAACTGGAGTGCTTATGATGATGATGATACATATTTATAGAGGTTTAAAATGTCAACATTGAGATTTCGCGCGAAATTGGATATGATTAGTTAGACAGAAGCACGCGCTTTATGATGACCTTGCTGATGATGACGATGTAGATCGTATTGTAATAATTTCCATACATGAAAATAATATTATGTAGACATAATAAGGTGATGCATTATATTGAGGTGTGACTAATGACAAGGTTCTTTGACGCGTTTATACCAGAGCCGACTGCCGCCCTTAACCAGCTTTCATAACATACACAAATTATTTAATTTAAATATATTTTAGTATCAAATATTTTAAATCTGTATGTCGCTTTTAATTGCAGAAATAAATAAAACAATAATATGTTCAACTAAACAAGAGAAATAAATTGATGCTAGTATTTAGCATTCAAATGCGTAGTAGGTACCCACACCATAATAAATGAATTTTTTTAAACTATATTTATTATTTAAAAAAATCAACAAATTCTAATCGATACTATGTATGCATGCTTTAAACTTTAAGCCTAATTACAAAATTTAATAATAATTTGAGCGTTTCGTGTCTCATTAAAATAAATGAAAGTACCTTGTTTATAATTAGTATATTTTATGCACAAGAAACTATCGGCCGTATTCAATATAATAGTTTAATGAGGGGGTGTCCATGCGGTGCGTATGCGTGAAAACTAATACTGCCAAGCTCTAGTCTATTCATGCACGCCCCAATTTTTCAGCTTTCGTACGACTCACTAACACACTATCACATTGAATACGGCCGTATGTAGTATTTACAAGGTGCTATTCATCGACGTATGTACTATAATTTTTACTATAAATTATTTTTAGAATATATTATTATTAAGGGCATGAGAGACGGTATAAACGAGGCTTTGTCAAATTGAGGTCGATCTTTAAAAACAAGATAAATGAATGAAACAGACCACCGTCTCATCCTCACGGCATACTACAAAGAGAATCACGATACAAACATGCTACACCATAAGCGCCATTTACATACATCTCTTTTATATCATTTCAATATCTAATCAGATTGTGATTTGCAAAAAATGTCATAAAATTAATCGTATAAATAATATGATTAACTATATTTTTTGTAGATTCGTTCGTGATAAAAAAAACTAGTTAAAATTTCATAAAGGAATGATTCAGTTGTAATAAAATATTAATTTATTTAAGGAATGTTCCCATCATGAGAGATTTCATTCATTCCAGAGACTATTTCTGTCAAATTTGTACAAAGATGACAGCGGTCTACCAACCCAACGGTTCTAGTCATCGATGACAGTTTCAGAAGACTTCGTTGGCGTCCGTTGCCTTCTCTAAGTATGCGAAACTAATCGATTTGTCTAAAGGTATATTTATAGTAAAAGTTACACAGGTAAAGTCGAGGGCAGGAGGAGGTCCTTGTCGTGCAGGTGGTGCAACACTATTATGTATCAGTAACGACACAATCATGACTCGTTGATGGTTTAATTAAATCGAGCGAATGATCCCGCGTGTTAGAATTTTAATACCTGTCACATGAAATATATTTAACGAGGAATTCGGTCGAAAAGTATGGGGTTGTGGTATAAAAAATAATACAATCGCCACCCACGGTGTTCGGATCCGCGATTAGATACGCTCTGTTCGCCTCCGATCTCCTGTTCATCTCAAAGTTAACTGCTATCGTATTAAAAACCATCGATCCAGGTTCACATCCGTGTTGGAGATAATCCCGCGACATGTGTCTTTAGTTTTCGATACGCTTTCCTCTTATTTCACAATCGAAACGACCGGATATCATTTCACCACTAATACAATATTTATATTGATCCTGTCAATCTCTATTTATTTAAAATTAATTAATTCCTCTTTCAATTACAGGGATGTCATTATTGAAAATACGCTTTGTTGTTGTTATTGTTGTTGTTTGAAAATACAATTTTTAAATTTGATATATTTAATTTTATTATAAATTAATTTAATGGTTTGTTCAGTATTTCTATAGAACCACGACAATTCAGTTTTGCAGACAGCTTTCGATATAACATGCGAACCCTGACTTAATGTTAATGATTTAAATTAATAGAAAATAATCTATAATCTCAAGGGTATAAAAATAATTAAAGACATTTATTTGATGTAATTTATAACAATATTTATTTTGAGATACTCTTTAGTATACTTTAGACTACCAACATGTTGTTATCCTTAGAGTCATATAGGTTAACAAAGTTAAGTTAAATTAGATCAAATAAATTTCTATAATTATGGAATATCACCCAAACGTCAACACTATTGGCAGTCTAAAAATAAATATACTAGAAAATTATGGATGAATCATTTTACAAAAATGACTTTCCAATAGGCTTAATAATTATTGTAATGTTTTTGGTGATTGATGGTATCTAACATTTATAATACCTATATTTTTGTTTTTAATTTTTCTTATCAGAGATTGTAAGCCAAAGATGTTCATAAATTACTTAATCCAGCTCTTAAGGCTCGGTGGATATAATAATCGAGGTCAACAAGGAGAAACTCCAGCTGCTGTTCTGCGGTAAAAAGAGATCAAAACATACGTGTAATTTCATATGTTTAATGGTCGGTGGTTTAATTAAGAGTGGGAATATAAATACTTCACATTAGGTACAAGTAAACGAGGCGTGAGGCAGTTCAAATTACAATTCCGAGTCGAATTGAGTCGTCGTATTCCGAATTGAGAAATCGACTAAAGCAGCTGCAATTAAAATTACAGGTTACATCCGATTAGCATTCGATTCCTAAAACCAGTCCGCTTGTTGTCTCTTTATTATTACGGCTGTTATAATATCGAGGACCACACGGAAGAAATATTGTAATTTATTCCGTATTGGACTTGTAACGATTTTCTGATGATTTCTAATTGGCCCCCGCCGACTTTTCTAATGGACGTGTGAGAATATAAGAACACTATCGACTACTTCTCACAACATTCAATATTATTACTTTGCCTTTATGACACATCCGCTTATATTTAATAATTTACATTTATTATTACGTGATTAACGCTAATTTAATCGTGTAATAATTTAAATGTAGAGACTATATCGATGGGTTTCATCAGTTGTATGTCCAATTTAATCAATGATACAGATCCATAGTTATATCCATAAAAAAACAGTATACCCATGTCCCAAAAGTACCAACAAAAATTTACACTCAATTTAATAATATTGTGAATTTCAAATGCTGTTTTCTCCTAACGTAAATTATTAGCAGGCTGGACTATGTTGGGAAATATTTTTTATTAAATTTGTAAACTGTATCATTCTATTTGAATTCTCTAATATTTATACATAAATTATGTTACATTTTTTTATATTCGTAGAATAAATTATAATGTTGAATGTGGTCGAATACTGGTTTAATTTTATTAATATTATTAGATTGTTCTGTCAGTGTTATAATGTACGAGTGATGCACTGGACATTGCGCGGGTTATATTTTAATTAAAATTGTAAATTATATCGTTATATTTAAAATCTAGGATATATTAATATCGATAGAACAATCTAATAATATTCATATCGTTGAAATTTGCTCAAACACCTAGTATTTGGCCACACTCAACATTATAACAATTTTGTATTATTATTAATATGTAAATATCGGAAAATTCAAATAAAATAATAAGTTGTGTGTCAATATCGGAGATTTAAATAAAATTATACAATTTAATAAAAATATGACCCGCGCAGTGTTCCAAGGCACTTCAGTGCACCCACTTAGTCGAGCTCTGATCATTAGAAATAAAATAAATGTATATCAAATCATCAATATTATTAAGAAGCTTTTGATTAGGCTTTTTTTATTATTCATTACTCAAAATAATTCAGCATGAATGTATATTTCCATAAAATTAGATACTAGAAGATTCAATTATAGAATATTATTCTCATTTTATGACTAGTACAATATAATATTTATACCGATGGCAAATTGGAGTATATTTATGATCGGACTTTTTTTTATAAGTCAAGCTGTTTTGTAATAGTTCAACAATATTACAAATTAAGTCGTCCGAATATATTTTTTCATCAAATAAAAATTCATTGTATCCAAAAGGGGGCTGCGGGACAAGTTTTGCAAGTGCGCGTATCGAATTCGTATAATAATCCCCCAACCCCCAGCTGGTACTGAGCAAGATAATAATAATGTTGATGATGGAGACAATATAAACCAACCGAATGGAATAATCCAAATTGATGAGAATTGAAAAATAGCGGTCCGCTTCATAGACCGTCGAATCTCTGAACCGTGTTCTTTTGGAATTTCCTAATAACAAAATTGTAAAACATTTATTTATATAATAATCATAAAATCAATTTAGAAGACCGTATATCCTCACTTAGTGGACAATGAATGGTCAAGTCGATTCATTGAAACAAACCCGTCATTTCCTCTGTCTGTTCTTCAGCACCAAGTGTACCCAATTATTTATTATTTCAGGGATATCTATGACTGAGGGATTCACTATCGCAAATCTAATATTTTACATAGAAAAGATCATTGGTCGCCAAATTAAACAAAAGTTTGAATTCTAAATTATTTACAGACCCACCTAAAATATATTTGTAATAATTATTGTTGAGATGCATCTTCCCAGAATTTAACATATGTAGGTTTAATTCATGTAAACGTACTACTACCCTTTTTTTAAAAAATAAAACGGTCACTTATTATAATAATGGCAACGAAAGAGTTAAAAATATGTTAATTATTGATTAGAACACAATTTTTTTCTCTTACTACAATATATGACAGTAGGTGCTGTGAAAAGTCAACTAAAATGTTTAGAACTTAACTACAGTTAAAATATCTTTTATAAACTCTTTCCAGACATGGGTAAATAATATAATGTTCATTTATTATGAGCAGAATATGCATTTTTTTATTATTATTCTTTAATAACGTGAAATATACATCAATGTAATATAAGTTTCAATGATTGTTAGAGCACTTTGCATGTTGTCTGCGAAATTATTACTTAGTTTTAGCACTTAAAAAACACGCCATCAATGTCTCAATTAAATAGCGATTTATATTTGTGTGGAATATAATATTGTATTAACGAGAAACCACTTAGAAATATTAATAATAGCATTCAGCAATGAGATGATGACCATGTCATTAGCAATGATACTCTCGTCATTCTGAATTATCAAGTGTTACATCTCTTATAATCATAATAATTTAATTGGATGATTGTATCTGTTCTGTATCGCGAGAAAGGAGAATATTTATTGTGCAATACTAATTTGTTCTAGATTATTTTATGACACTTTTCACAATCGCATGGTATTGAAATCGTGCGTAGAAATGTGAAGGAATAAACATGGGAAATATGGACATCGTAAAACCACCATAATCGAAATGATCATAATTTGCGGTTTAGACACCCCATTTTCACGTATTTGTGGTGAATGATCTTCGTTACTCTTTTTATAACTAACATTTCGGCTTTGATCAAAATCGTCTGCCGCAATGTTTATGAATATGAAGGTGTGATGTAGTTTATGATCTAATTGAATATTAAATTATTTTTAAATCTGGTGTTGTGGCTGTTATTATTTGTTAACACTTGCAGGGATAAATCGTGAGAACTCGATACACCCGCATTACGCATTAAGGTCCAAAGCACCTGTAAGCCACAGCAGCGGTCTTACAAAATAGTGGGATCAAAGAGACCACCGCTTGATATCTTTAGAAATATAGATATCGATATTCCCGTGAGACTGGATACATATCATTATGGGAGATAACGAGATCACGTAGCCTCCGCCCTGTAACCGCGATACAAAATACAACAAAAACAGAACCACTATTATCTCTGCATAAACAATATTATTCACTGAGGTTTGTTGCCTCAGTGAATAATATTTGCTTAAGCAATATGTAAAAAAATCTAAACAAACCCAGAACTGACTTTTAATCATTGAGAATATTTTAAATTTTGGAATGCATAGATTCCAAAATATTAAATAAATATTACTTAGAACCTACGGCTACCTCGCAAAAATAAATATTAGAACAAAATATAAATATTAGAACCTACGGCTACCTTGCAAAAATTAAAAAAAAATTAATACTAATTGTCAATATTTTTTTAAAAATAATTAAACCGATTCAGTGTACTGAAAATTAAGACTATTTTTATTTTGGATATATATGGAATGATAAAAAATTAGTTAATTTATACATGGTGGTAGAGATATTTAAAAAAAATGTTTTAATTGAAAAATAATTAAAAATTATATTAATAATATAATCTTAAAAAATTTTTTTTTTTATTATTATTATTATAATTATTTAACAGACACAATAAACACGTGACATTACTGAGTACTTCACAGACACAGCTGATTCCAAGATCGATTCCAAAAACACTATTTTTTTATTGATAATTATTAAAAAAACTTTTTTTTCACTTATTCTTTCGATACCCTATAACCTCCTAAAATTATTGTCAGTTAGTTCAAGTCCATCCTGTATATATTTTTTTTTATATATATTTCAAGATCTAAAATACACTTTATTTGTTAAATCTGTCACTATTTTCTCGTTTTTGTTTTTTGTCATTTCATTATTATGTTGATTTTTTAGGTTAGTGCATTAAAAAGCGTAAATATAATAAATAAATATTTTATATAATCATCACTGATTAGAAATCCACCAGTAGGCACATTGAAAACACGTTCAATAATTTAATAAAATTAATAAATAAATTTCATGTTAACAAATAACCATTGAAGAGTATAATAATTGGTAGAAAAAGTTTGTATTTGAAATAAAAACTTGAGATGAGTGAAAAGATCTGTTGTCTTGTTAAAACCGTTGCGGTTATTCGCCTCATTTAATATTCAGCATCAACAAGAATAGATCCCACGAAATCCCACAATATTGTAAAAGCGATGATTGAGTTATTGATACTTTGTTGTGTTACAAATCCATCAGTTCATATTACAAGTAGTTGTATATGAATTAAGATTTATAATCGAAATACATCTTCCGGAATGATGCAAAAGAGATTGTTTTGTGGGATTGTATTGTCTCAGTGAAATCCTTTCTCGTCTCTTGCTAATTGAATTTCGAAATGCGGCCATTGTGGCAGATTACGTTTTCGTCGCCTCGCAATTCTAATCAAACAACTTTCCTCTTCAAATATACAACGGGTAATTTCTAACATTCTTCTCCATTATGCTAATACTAGACAAAATGTTTTAATATCAGTGTTGCATTGCTAATTGCTGGTGGACAACACATTTTCAGTATTAAATTGTAGCGCGCGGTTTAATAATCATTATAGAAACCGGATTTCATTAATATTATTTCGGATATTCTAGTGAAAATAGTTAATAATTTGAACCACTCTATAATTAACTTTGTACCTATCGATTAAGCTATTAAGCAGGAAACCAATCCTTTATAGAATTAAGACAAAGTAAAATCAAAATGTTAAAAAATATATACCAGCATAATAGCTCACGGGATAAGAAGCGTGATCATGGATCCCACTCAAGTCAACAATTTTTAAATTGATTTGATCGGTTATTACGACTGGGAGATCGGGAATAATATTAATAAAATCTCGATCGGTCGTCTCGATCCAGGTTTACTCTGATTTCCTGTATTGTAAGGTAAAAACTGATTATTAAGTCGCTGACCTGTGTAACTAGTAATAGTTAAGATCACCAACAGACAATCAACACGTTGTTGTGTATAAAAACCCTCTCAAAAAGACCCTTTCTAAAATAAAAAGCTCCTCGGAGCGTAAATAAATTAGTTCATTTATTTAAGCGCAATTTTTTATTTTTATCTTACTTTAAACCTTTTTTACATCGCGCCATCTTTTTATGTTTTTTTAATTTGTTGTAATTTTTTTATTGATTTTTCTATTCTTTTTGGTTCTTTCATGGTCCAGCTGACGAATGCTGTATCATAACGGCGACTTGGGATTCCCCGTAATGCTCTAGTGGTACTGCAGTATGATGTAATAATATATGTAAAACATAAAATATTTTGTTTTTTAGACACAACAACGTATTAATTCATTGTCGCCTCAGTATTTACCTTTAAAATCAAGGCGATCGATCGGGATTTTATTAATATTATTCCCGATCCCCAATTGTAACAACCGATCAAATCAATTCTAATTTAATTCTGGGATTTTAACCCATGACTACAGTATTTGTAGCCACGTGCTAATCTTCATAAAAATCTTGAATACCCAATTATTAAGTATGAAAAAATTGTTGTAAATTAATTATTAATAGTGAATTGACTGAATTGGGAAAAAAATACCCATACAGATAATCAAATCATCACATTATTATAGATTTAACAAAAAAATACGTGCTTCTACTGAAAGAACTGTAAACACATTTTTTGTTGTGTTTTCTCTTTAAATTGTAATAGACACCGCTTATATTATGTTCGTCATCGCAAAGACTAAGGTACCGTAATATTTTGACATTTTCTATGGAAACTGTGGTGGGTATTAGTATTTTTTTTTGTAACCATTACATTATACAAACGGTAGGAAGTCATCAATGTGTCAGGATGGAATAGAATGATGGACCGGCCTAACAAATTAGCCCGCAGCGCCACCGAAACCAACACGACACCCTTGTCTAAGACAACTCACTTAGGGTTCACAAAATAATATATTAAATAATTGAATACTGATAATAAGCTTGTCGATCTGTGGTTTATAGATCGATAACTTGAAATTAATAAATATATTTTTAGACAATTAACTTCCGAGTCAATCAAATATGGAGAAATAAAACCCTTCAAAATAATTATAATAAAATATTACTACCGATTTTTACTAATGTATTAATTACTCAATTAAAATACATTAAGAAACGATTTGAAATTTTGTATTTGCGTTCGAAAAAAAATAATATTGAGAATTTAGGTGCAATTAAAAAAAACGTTAGTTAGAATCCTAGACTATGTAATTGAATGGGGAACACAAATTAAAGATTTTTTTTCGGGATTCTTTCAATTAAATACACATTATTAAATTTATTTAATGTATTCTTATTCTACATAGAAATTGTAGATATACCACTCTTTTTATTATTAAAATTTACCTATTTCAAATGCGTCGTAAGTTATGTAGTCGTAAAATTGCTTATATGTAGATGAAATTACGCTTATTTTTAAACTCAGAAAAAAGAGGCAAATTTTTTAAATTATTTTGTGGCAACCTTGATGTTGACATTACGGTGGGGTTGTTCTCAAATAAATAAATCTTTCTGTTTCGCACGCACGTTTTAACCCCCAAGGGACAGATCAGCGAGCATTTCAACCATTGTCCATATGTTTATTTTGATTACACTAGGTATAATTATATATTGCTATTTTCAATAAATACATAATCAAAATAATATTGCGCTAAAAATATAGATGACTTTGATATATCGATTTTTTGAGAATACTCTCGATGATTGATTCGAAGATATGGGAACATCTCAGATTGCATTTCTGATTCGACACGGTTTGTGTGTAAAATGTTATATTTTTAAACCAATCGATCAATGTCTTCATGATCACGTATACATTCGGATCGTTTACGGTGATTTGAATATAAATATAATACGGTTAAAACAGGGAACGATCCGTTGACGCATTTGTTGCCAAAGCGATGACAATTTTGGGGTTACTTTTGGAAATATATTATACACTTCTTTCGCCACTCTATACATTAAACGGTTTCTGTTTTTTTTGGGGAATCACTGTAAGAAAATTATTTCCATTTAAAATACCGTTTGGCATCCCCCGTCTGGCCCGTTTTATGGGGTGCAGAATACACCAGTAAATTAACACTAGCTGGGAATATCTGGCCTCAGTCCAAATAAACAAAAGCCATTTACTTAATTTATATGCATTGAGGCCACAGCTGTAAATATTTTCAACGGTCATTAGCGAAGGAGAAAAAGAACGATAGGTAATGAAAAAACAAACAGATTGTTGACTTTTCTAATCACGGATAATGATCGACAATGTAATTGTAAAAAATCTCTGCGAAAACATCTTGTAAATGATTTTTTTGTTTTGGTTAAAAAATTTCACAACATTATAGAATTTAGTATCTAAATATTGCTATATTTTTTATATTATGATACAACATTTGAATCAGCATAAAAGGTGATAAAAAGCGTGGCAACAAATACTGTGGTCATGGTTTCAAATCCCACTTAATTCAAGAATTTTTAAATTGATTTGATCGACTATTACGACTGGGAGATCAGGAATCATATTAATAAAATCCCGATCGATTGTCTTGGTCCAGCTCTACTCTGATTTACTGGATTGTAAGGTAAATACTGAGGCGATTATTGTAACTAGTAATAGTTAATATCACCGACAGACAATTAACACGTTGCTGTGTCTAAAAATATACTGAATCCTGCTAAACAAGGTCCTAATAGATCATCCAAATGAATACTTGGACGACTCTGTATCGTAACTCAATGATATTATAAAATATTATTATTTCATAATTTAAATCGGATTAATTTTACACGACGGCAGTGATTGGTCATAATCTAAAACTATAATATCATATAATCTAAAACTATATTATAAAACACTTCAATTCCATTTATTATTGTTATTACTGGATTGTGATCGGTAGAGCCGCTCTGTCGGTGACCTGTATAACTAGTGATAGTTAAGATCAACGACAGACAATTAACACGTTGTTGTGTCTAAAAAACCTTATCAAAAAAGACCTCTAAAATAAAAAAAAGCTTCTTGGGGCGTAAATATTATAGTTATTATGTATATAGTATAGAATGTGAATAAATTTAGGTTTGGTTGCGGAGATAATTATTTTTATGTTATGTTTTTCCTGTTAACATTTTTTTATTAAAAAATAATAAATCCCCATTAAAATATAGCTTAATAATTATAGTATTTTTAAAATTTTTAATATTTTAATAAGTGTTAATAGTATAATAGTAAAATGGTCGCGTTAGTAAGTACATACAAATGAGGGTAATGGTGTCTCGTAATATATATTAGTGAAGGGTGGGACTTCCGTTAGAGCCCCCGCCCTCAATTCTAGTACTGTCCTCATCCCTCTACCAACTAAGAGTTATTGCCACCGATAAATCTAAATTTGTGCCAAATTACCACCCGACTTTCTTATTACATCACACCTAATTCACCGTGTCATGTCTGCCACCCCCATGCCACAAATCGCCGTGATTGAATTATATAATATTAACACTGAAATAATGTACCCAATATAAAATTATATTCATTCATAAACAATAGGATATTATCTAAATATCAAATTTTTAAATCATACGTGTTTATTTATTCGGATAGATTAGGTATATGGAAAAATAGTCTTATATGTCTAGATAAATAATTCCTACCGGGTTTTTTTTTCAAAGATCTTTCAGTCGATTTAGTCGTACGATTAAAAATATTCTAGTAAACATTATATACCTTGAAAAAAGAAAGGTTTTATTTATGTAAATTTTAATGAGTGCATTTTTATATATTTTACCAATACAAGAAGTTTTCATTCATTGATATTCTTTTAAATTTACAATTATTTTTAATGGTTATTTATGCGTAAATATTTTGTGACATTCTCAAAATATCATGAAACCATTATATTCGGATAACATACTTTTTTATAGTTGATATCAGATAATTGTAGAGAAAAACTACAAAAATCCACAGAATTGTTATTCAATTTATTCCTAACCTACCTAAAAACTTTGTCTTTTGATTATATATTGATAAAGGTTTTAGGTATATAATTTTTAATGGGTGGATTTTTATATATTTTACAAATATAAGAAGTTTTCATTCATTGATATTCTTTAAATTTACAATTATTTTTAATAATTATGAATATTTTCACGTAAATAATTTGTATCTGTCATTAATATCATGAATCCATTTAATTCGGATAACATATTTTCTAATTGATACCATTTACTTGTGGAGAAACATTATAAAAATTGTCATTCAATTCATTCCTAACCTACAAAGAACTTTTTCTTTAATTTATTTTATTTCTAATCAAGTGAAAACCGTAACCAATGTATGAAGATGTTATTGATTATTTATTGACAAAAACATAGATATATATCGGTCCGCTTTAAATATGACTAAAGTTTTATTGTTCTACTTCACAATATCTGTATCTTTATAAAATTGAACTTTTTTTGTATGATGTGAGAGTTTTCCGTTCCGGAAACGTCGCGATCTTTATCCTTCGATTTTTACATTTATGGTTTTGTTTGTGCATTGTAAAAATTTATTATTGTGACCATTGCGGTGTCATCGTAAATTGAATTATCGCTTTTGGTCAACGGAATATTTTCCAGAGCACACTTTATTGTGGCAATTTTATGGCAGTTAACTTTCGAAGGTATGACGATGCCGAACAAAAGGCGCATCGCATGAAAATCACTGAAAGTCGTTTAAAAAATATATTAAACTCGGCCGTCGTAAAAAATATACTACTGTGTCATAAGAATGTATGAACAGTTTACATATTAAAATATTTAAAATAAATTATGACGTTAATTGCCAAAATTCATTATTGGATATTAACCCATCTAAATTAATATCTCTTCTATGTATATGTCTGAGCCGCCTTGTGGCCCAGTGGTTAGTGTAACGGATTGGTGAGTGAAGACTCTCGGGTTCGATTCACGGCACCGGAGTCACTTGGTAGATCTAGCTTAGCAAACTAGATCTTAAGTACTCATTGCTGTGTGGTGGCCTGGGAAACCATCTCTACTATATTCTCCCGTAAAGGCCAAGGTGGCCTGGCCAACCCCTTATAAAGGGACTCCCGTCAATAGGGAAGGCGTCACGATATTTATTTATTTATTTATATTTATGTGTGAATAATATACAAATACTTAGTGCTTGTACAGCGCAGATCTTATATATTTTATAAAACAAATGTATACCTAAAACATCATATCCATAAATTGCAGTTTCACTGACTTTATATTTAAATGATAGATTATATATAATATTAAATATACTTGATTTAAGCTTGATTCTTTGTCTACCAAATAATTTATTTTTGTGGGTTTTCTCTTTTGTATATAGGAGAAGTCTGGGGCTATAAAATCGAGAGCTTCAGCCAACAACGAGCCGTAAATTTCCACGGGGAAGCAACCCCTCGAACAGAGTGTACTTGGAAAACTTTATGACGCCTCCGGACCCGGCAGTAATTTTAGACCACCCTATGTATCCAGAGCACAATAGGGCTGTGAAAGGGGGTGGTGTGAGGACACTCCATTTATTTGTCGCACCATTTGTCGCAGGGAACGCGCAGCCATCAGAGCGTCGCCAAGCGCGAAAACGGTTTACCACCCCTGACTTTAAGCACCCTCCCGGGTGTGAAACCCACCCCTAAGACCTCTATAGTACTACCCTTGACGCGGATAAGTGATGCTTAAACAGCGAACATTTAAAGCGGAAAATGATGGTGCCTCCTATTTATATCGTCACATTCCCAATAAATATATTATAACAAATTATACCAAGAAATTGATAAAATTTCAATTTAATTTATAAATATTATTCCTACATTAATATTTCTCATATAAAATTGAAAAATATTATATAACGAATATTATAAAATAAAATAATTTGTGTAATATAGTATGTATTATATTATACAAAGTTGGCGGGGAGACAAAGAAGAGGAGGGGCCACAAGAAGGAGTCCTCTTCCTCCCATCATCCATTTAACGGGCATGATGATGCTCCAACCAGGGTTTCAACACCACAATCTATCCTTCTAATATCTTCTATATAAACATTTAAGCCACCCTATGTACAAGCTCTACTTAATTACTATGGGTGACATGAGACCGGTGACACTTCTAACTAACTGACTACAGAAGACGCACACACATTATTTCCATTACATTAAGTTTAAGAACAATTCACTATAATAATAATAATCTGTTTTTATATATGACATACCAAATATTCTATTACATGCATTGGGTGATTTTAATAAAAAACGAGGTACTTAAAATGACGCGTTCTAGCAAACTCTCTTGCTTTTAGGCTAAGTATTACCATAAAGATCCACTTGAAATCGACTTTTTTATATATAAAATTAAATTACATTCCTTGTTATACCTTAAATAGTTTACTTGGCATCTCCATAGAACGGTGACAATATTTAAAAAAGACTAAAGACATCAAATACTGTCTGAATTTCCCAATATATTAAATATGTCCTTACATAATAACAAATCCATGAGAGAAACAAATGTAAAAAATTAAACTTTCTACAAAAAAGGCCCTAAAGAATTTATAGAACACTTATTTACAAAAAAGACTTCACTTTGAGCAAAACGATATTGCACCGCTATATTGGTTTTTTATCAAAAGTTTTTCTTCAAAATATACTAGTACAAAAATATGGCTGTTACTGAAACTAAAATCCGATTTACACGGGCTATTCTATTTGCGTCACATTTAAGACTACATAAAAAATGATCCTTTTTTAAAAATTGTTTATTTTAGAACCTCTTCTCATTTTATTTAGCGAGCCAAAGTTTAATAGGCATTGTAGAGAAGGAGAAGATAGCGTCGACAAATTGACAACAATTTAGAAGCGGCGTTGAACGTATTGTGACCGTGTTTTATAGCTTTGCTCTTAGAGGGTAAACTGTGTGTTGAGAAAATACATTTTCAGGAAAAAAATATATAACCGCCGAAATACACTTCACCATAAACGCGTAAAAATATTCCATACAATCTCGGACAACAAAGAAAACATTTTTTAGATGAAAGTCCGCTATCCGTAACATTCACCGAATCGATTATCCAAAGCGAATTTTTCGACATGAAAAATATAATTAATTTACCGCGCTCATCCGACTGCTTAATTTGATTGTTGATTGAAAGCCACCATAGACATACCTGAAAAATATAATAAAAATATTCATTAGAATTAAAAATAAAATGATATACACATACTTTAATCAAAATTGTGACAATGGAAGCGTCCATTCGTGAAATTGTTGTGTCAACTGGACCATCTAAAAACCGTTAAATCAACACCACGTGTATCTTTGTTTATGTTATTTTTAGTGCTTGTCCCTTCAATCGAAATGTTTGCTTTTAAATCACCGTTAAATAAGGGTATAAATTCTCTGAGCACTATGAATACCGAAAGCTACCGGATGATTTATTCGATACTATCTAAAATAATAATAATATTATGAGTCATTTTATCGATAAATTGTGTGTTTTCATTAAAAATACCTATAAAAAATGTTTAATCCAAAATCAAATAATTATGATATTTTTTATTGACTTATAAATACTTAATACGTTGTTTGTTCTTTTTAAATATCTTGTTAAGTGTATATTTTTCATTTTCTTTTAATGAAAAAAACTCATCGCGTGCTTCCAATCAGGGAAGCTTTGATATTATTAATTAGCTGCGAGGCTGTATTTTTTTGTAATTTGGAAAAGGGCGTATGGAGGAGCGATTCGTTGTAATTAGCTCCACTGCCATGTATTTTTCATCCATTTAATTTTGTGATGTAATTAATCACGTTCATTATTATTACCTCGGCCATTGTTCCACAAAGGGGTGGCGCTTGAGAGAGCAGGTTGTTTTCGTGAAAGCCTCTGGGGCTAATTGCAGGTTTCAATATTAACGGTAACACGCGAAAATTCAACCCCAACTCGTTTATGGGTGTGATTTTTTATAGTAATATTTCACCTTAGTCATACTCAATCTTGGAGCTGGTCAATTGAAGGGTTCGGATTCCAAATATAATAACGTCAGGTGAATCCGATACTAAAAGGGGTGGCCTATCAACCCTCGTTCGGGACTCACCCCCGTTTCACTATTAATAATTTTAGACAAACAACTGCCGCTTACGCCAAGTCATTGCCTCCTGGAAAGGGGTTTCTAATTACTGTGAAAAAAAAATACAAATATATTCTTATAAGCCCATATAAAGATCCACGCCCACTTGAGATTATCATCTGCCCGTTATAATAATGACTCGTCGCCGTGATGATGACGATTTTTATACGATTAATTTGAAACTATCTCATTCGGACGGCAAATCAATTAAATGTACACTTATTAAAAATATGTTTGGGTATAAAAAACTGGTATCGGTTTTCGGGTTACTGGGATAACCACACGTGTCCTTATGGTTTAGCCACGTGTACTGACAGGCGCCCCACTGAGAAACTGCTACTTCTACAATACTCAACAATCTAGGGTGGTCTTAATACCCGGAAAATATACATCTAAGACTACCAAGGTAAATACAATGAATACTGAATGTAATTTTTAAAACATCGTTGTGTAACATGAGAGATTCACTTTCAATTGAATTGTTTCCAAAGTGTGATACTTTTATTGTTTAGATTATTAATTTAAATACAATAAAATCATACAATTTTTATGCTGGGAAATATTTCCTTGTAGATTAATCAATTAACTTAATAATAAACTAGCGGAATATAATTTGATAATTAAAAAATATTAAATATTCCCGGTAGGTACTTTACGTCCGTTTGGTCCCAAATAAAACATGTTTGTAGAGCTTTTTTAGTTTAAGTTCGGCCGCCACTGTGGCTTATCAACTAGAGTAAATATTGTGACAGCAGACAAAATTTATTTACAAAAGGTCTTCTTCAAATTTAAATACACCACTTGTGACCCACTAACCTCTTAAAGGTCCTAATCAATCACGATAATAAGTCCTACCGCATTGGGATAAATAAGGACTCGGCAGCAGAAAGGACACTTCTAATATTTCTCAAAATCTATCTTTATACAAGTTTATTTTTGACCATATTATCCATTTATAATATTCTTAATCGACTATTTCATACGACAAATAAAGCCTATTGATAATGTTTCTCTATCCTGAAAACTTCGCACAAGAATTGTATCCAAATCATATTGGGATAATAGAATTCTAAGGTTTGTTTGGGAAAATCTATAATAATTCGAGCATATCATCTCTACGCTTTATTTCTTATGTTTGTATAGCAAATTTAATTCTTTAGACATGTCTAAAGGCTACCTAAGCTACTAAATCCGATACCACCGATATATTAGCAGGCCATACAACTGCATGTTTAAATATAAAGATGAGTTTGACAGAGACTACACTACGTCTACTTGGTCCGCCATCTTGATATGAGTCTAAAGCATAATATTTTCATGACACAATTTCTGCTAGTTTATATTGTGTATTTTTATTATTAGAATATTTCCGATATAGTGGACCGGTTTTCGTGTCAATTCTCGAACAATGACAAGGCGGGCCGTTTATTCTTATGAATAGCTTAATAAATTATCAATTAAACGAATTTGACAGCATGTGAGTCAGTCTAGCAGCCAATTAGTTATTCGAATTAAATGTGTTTAATTATTTCGTATGAGAACATGTGTCTAGTTGTGTCCATTCTGTTTGCTTGCCGAAGCCACGCACGTGTTTTAAATGGTGCTTAGGAATTTTATTGGGTCTCTTTTTCAACCAACAGCCTTTTGAAGCGGCCGACAAACATGAGATCAAAAATTGACTCAACAGTCGTTTTTTCCAACTCACTTGATATACCAGTTAAACAATTAATCACGGAGAAAGAGACGAGTATAAAAGATCAAGCACATTGGCGGATGTGATGCTAATGAGACAATCATGTTTTATTAACGCGATAATTTATTTACGGGCATTTTGATTTCGTTTATTACATTTTTAATACTCACACAAGAATATTTAAATAAATAGAGCCATAGATGACATAAAATCAAATTGTTTATCAACAAACCATTTTTTAATCGGGTATAAATTTTCATATATTGTCGAAATAAGTAAACGACCATTTTATAATCAATGAATAAATCCTACTCTTTGTTTCTTAAGTTTGTATAGGAAATTTCAAACTTTACATAAGTCAAGAGGCTAGATTGCTTATTAACGAGACTATAATCTTATTGTACTACGATTTTACTAATTGCAACCATTTGCGGTCAGTTAATTTGACCCTGCATAGGTCTATAATATAATATTTAGGTACCTACTCTACAAACCTAAAAAAAGGTACTTATAATGTGAATTCTAAATTTAGGTATTTAATATCATTTATTAATTTAAAGCTGCAATTTCATATAATTTATAATCACGTAAATTTTTTTGATGATAACGTTTATTTCAATATGAATTTAAAAACATTGAATGTATTGAAAAACATCAGTTTAAAGTATAATATATATGTAAGATTATTCATAATTAAATTATTTAATCCCTACTATACTATAGATATACACTTCTGTTTTTAGAATATTATATTAATATATCTTTCAGCAACTTAAGAAGCAATTATTCAAAGTCCTCAAGTAATATATCTGATAGATAAGCGACTACACGACAAAAACATTAAAAATATTGTCGGTAAGCAAACACTAGGATCCACTTAGTTTTTATTATAGGCTATCCTTTACAACAGACGATCTCCAAACAAAGAAAGGGAACGACCCGTATCGAATTTAATTAATACACGCGTGTTAATTATCAATGAAAATGGATGTGAGTTATCTTGGTTGTTGGGAAAGTTGGTGGAAGTAGTCGAGGAAAATGGAAAATCTAAGGTTACCAATTTGCGTCGAGGATCACATGGAGAAATACACACATTGAGTATTGAGTTACGTCCAAATCAATTCTAAAATGCCAAATTAATTATTATCGTATCCCAATATATGCATTTTTCGAATAATAATGATGAACAGAAACGTGATATTTCTATAAATAATTTTACACACTTAAAACATTTGCCTAATAAGAGAAATAAATATGGGTTTGGAAATACGCAAGACAATTACAATAATGGATATAAATAATATTTTACTAATATACCACCGTAGAACATAGCATGTAGCATGGCTACAAATACTGAGGTCATGGGTTCAAATCCCGCTCAAGTAAAAAAATTTTTTTTTGATCATTGGGAGATTCCGATCGATATTCTAGATCCAGGTTTACTCTGATTTTAAGGTAATACTGAAGCGATTATTAGTAATTTGTGTTACTAGTAATATATAGTTAACACGTTATTGTGTCTAAAAAAACAATTTGTAAAAGTCCCTCGGGGCGTATAATATGCAATAAATTGCCAAAAAAGTTCTCTTCTAAATTAAATTATTCATAAGATTTATCATATTCTTATATTGATTGGCAATATTGGCACTACAAAAGTTTTTTTTCTTTAAAATTATTAACTATAAAAAAGCATTGAACTTAATCCATGCATTTTCTTTCACAAATTTATTTTTAAGATATTATTTTTTATAAAAAAAATATCTTGTCTTATTTATTTCGTAAGCAATGTAAATTTTCGTACTGTGTATTATTTAAGTTCATGTATATCATATATTTAATTATAAAATTTCTTTATTAAATATAATTTGCATACAATGGATTGATACATTATGATTACATGTTACAATATTAAGTTTATAGACTTAGTCTTTTACTTATTTTAATACGGAGTATAATCAATTGATATTTAAAATAATTAATAAGTCATAACGTAATTAATGGGAAAAATACAAAAACCCACTTGTAGAACTACAAATATTTAATCAAAACATTTGTATCTCTCAGAAAATGGGGTGTAACAAATCGCGACGCTAATAAATCATACATTCCAATAGTTATCTTTTTGATGTTAAGATTTGAGATTCAAAACTAAAGCATTTCACGATTACAACTTGGTTGCAACGTCTTCAGATACAATCATAAACTGTTTGAACTCTCAAAATAATAATAACGTTAATATATTGTAATTTTTCAATTAATATGTGTGTGATTTAATGTCCGTTGGTGTTGAATTTATTATGAACGCAATTTGTAGTCGCGTTGTTTACTTGGTGGCAATTACAAGAGAATGGATTGCTATGTTATGTTAAGTCGACCTGAATACATAATCATTTCATAGTTTAATTATTATTCGTCTTTATTTTATTATATTAGGTGCATTGCCAATACACAATGTGTGAGCTAAAGACTTGTTTGAATAATCAACATGCCACCAATTATACAATTGTTAATAATTGTTTCTAAAGGTTAAATTTATAATACAATACCATATGTAATACTTCGCATGTGACTTTAAAGAATTGAATATAGATTATAAATTATTGTAGTTCTATTTAATGGAGCATGATTGGTTAATAGTTATTATTTGTATAGGGTAGTTTGGAGGTTGTTTATAATTATTAGAAATTAATTAATAATTGGAATTTTTATTACATTATAAAGGCGATAACTACGATTATTAATTCGTAAATACGGGCAGAGCCGCTCTATCGGTATTCTTTGTAACTATTATAGTTAAATAAAATTTTATCACCGACAGGTAAATTCGATATACTAACACAATTTTGTTTCTCCTAGAAAATCCTAAAAAGATGCTCGGGGTATATAATAATAAAAAAATAAATATTCAACATATTATGTATGTTCTAAAAGCTATGCAGGATTTTAGGCCATATTTCTGTTAATTTTTAACACAAAAAACGTGCAAATGAAGAAAAACAGACATACACTTAAGAAAGTCACCTACAATTATTAAAAAATAATGAATCATGTGGATCATTTACCCCCATTTGCAGTTTTATATATAACATTATACTACTTATTTTATGAATGAATAATAAATATAATAATGTCTACACAAAAATTGTGTTTCTTGTCAAAAATACTATAAAATGGAGTGATATAATTTTATACTACTTGTTTTTGTATTGAAGGGGATGTTTAGGTATCAATATTTTAAAGTTACTAGTATTGTATGAAATCATATTTGTACTGATTGCAGTATATTCTTATAAATTATGTAAACCCTTCATATTTATACACGTTACGAGTTTCTAGTTCCTCCTCTTCGACACAAGTATTTATCGATGGCGTGTGATTTAACCTATTAAATATAAATCATGGTATATATGTTCTGGAAATTCAATACTTCACATGTGGCTCTTCTTAAACAAAGGCAATTATCTGTGAATCTAAATATCATAAATAAGAAGCAACGCGTGTGCGTATTGAATTACTAAACAAGTTCCAATTATGAATATTTAAGTTGTACACATTCATAATGAAATAATGCTATATTGCACGGTAGAAAATTGGAATTTAATTAAGAAAATGTGTTGCTAATAAACAAATTGCTAGTGTGTACTTTTGTAATTATTTCCCATTAAGTATGAAAACCATAAATATGCATGCCGCGATTTTATTCAAATAATTGAAAAAATACTTCATAATTACCGTGTATCAAAATCATTAAGCGCTCGGGTCAAATTTAGTAATGATCCATTATCTATGACATACATACATATGAATGTTACGGCATTATGAATAAATCAAAAATGATTATTTGACGTCGAATAATGGATAAGCGTTCAATTTGCATCCAATTGTTCTACAATTTCGACACGAAACAATGACAACTTATAGTAGATAAATTCAAAGGATTTTTTATTTCGATACAATTTATTTATGATGAAATTTGAATAGTCTTTGGTGATTTCCTATTTACATATACACATATATATATATATATATATATATATATATATATATATATATATATATATATATATATATACTTTTGTCAATTGCAATATGCGAACTGTCAACTAAAGTTAATTTACGAGTTGTAATTAATCATAGCTATGAGACATGAAAGACATCGTAAATTATCCATACATTGAGACCATTGCGGATTGTAAGGTTTCAAAATTAATGAGGTGTCATCGAAATAAATAATATGTACATATATCGTCCATTAGAAAATCGTCTGATTTTTTTTTTTCATTTGAGAGATATTCAGTTTGTTGGAATGATTACAGAGGCATCATTGAATCCCAATAAAAAGACCATCGAGCCAACAATCGATAAGTAATAAATACAAATTAGCTTGTGCTGGTGGGTCCCCCTTGTGTGCTCAGTTGTTACTCCCATAGGATCAAATCCCGCTTTATTGAAAGCGATTGTCGAACAGAGATTTATTGTACAAGCCTAAATGTTGACTCAAACAGCACAAACTATTAGTACCTACAACTGGTAATAATTTATCGAAATACGCAAACACTGGTGTTTGATTAAAATAATTGAACACATTAATTTTTATACCAATTAGCGATCACATCAAAACACGATTAGCGCGCGTCGCGACGCCTCTTTTTAGAATTAGTATAAAAACCACCCAACAACAATAACAATGGCCACGAATGACTGAAAATTGAGTATATATAAGAGTGACGCCTTATCACGCGATTCGTAGGTAAATTATCGTTGATAATTAGACTTTACGAGCTTTGTTGCGTGCTTTACTCGTATGTGCCCTGATTATGTACCGCTATAAATGGCCGATACCAATATAAATGCCCACCATTTTGGCTAATGACGATTGTAAATAAGCCCATTCTTTTAAAATATATCTATATGAAGCACTTCTAAACGGATATGTTCTTCTGCCTCGAGTATATAATATGTAACGACTCTCTTTTTGATTGGTGGGAATAATAAATAGTGTTTAAGTTTAATATTTGGGTGGGTGGAAATTTGAGGAAAAGTGGCCCGCATTTACGATCACGAACATATTATATAAGAAATACGTGAGTTAATTAAGCCGTATTAAAAATACGGGCAATAATAGTATGCGCTGAGTAATTACTAATATACTGTGCTTCGATAACATCTCGTCTCCCAAATTGAAGAGCGTAACGCTACCGACCCAACTTCCCCTTGTTTCTTGTCCAAAATAAGAACGACCCATTAAATACCCAACAAAGACTACTCTTTGTTGCTCATTTTTGTAGAGGGAAATCAAACTTACCTTTAAGCAAGATTCCTAATCAACGACAATGATTAGCCACACTGCAAAACGCTATCTATCTTATTGAGTTACTATAGTACCAAACAAAACTGTTTGCGGTAAGTCAGTTTACCTGTGCATACATTAAATAATAAAAAATAATATAATCACAAAAGTTTTATAACATTACTAAATATCTGTGTTTGAAAGATAAAATTTTTGTTTACTAATTATTAAAATTTTCTATTATAAAACCATACATTTCATAGAAAGAAGCAGTTTTTATCTTAATTCACCTTTGAGAAAAAAAAGTTGAAAAGTATGGCAATGTCCAGAGGAAGAGGACTTGCCACAAAATAAATATTTATATATTAAAAAAAGCATTTTAAAAAAAATTAATTTCAACCTAATAAATATTAAAATTGTAAATTTCATTGAAATTATGTATATATATTTAAAGTTATATGTATCAACATAATTCCAGCTTGATTTATACTATTCAAAATATCTCTTCTATTGAACCATCATTATTTATTATTATACAAATTACGGCTGAAATATAAAATTAAAAAAAAGTTTATTTTAATTTTAGCCAAATTTTTGGAAAACCTACACTTTATATACAATATTACTGTATAATGTTTTATAGAAAAACAATGTAGTAATAGGTGGTCATTTTTTGTGTAGGTAAATCCATATTTCGGGTTAATCCATATTAGGGGTGGTTTTTTTAAAATATTTTATTTTATTGGATTATTGTGTGATTTTTTAATTTAAAAAGTATCCTATTGCAATAATTGAATTGGTTATCTCGTTACGAGGTTGTTCTTTATTAGTATCGTGTATAGAGTGAACTATTTCTAGATAAATATCTCGTGGCTGTAACAGGCTGTGTCTAATGACCACCATTTTTCGGAAATGAGGCCTCGTCGATTAGCATAGGCCTTTTTGAACTATTGCAATATTTTTCATACTTCATATGAGCATTCTGAAAAATGGTAAAATTAACATTTCATATTGGATTTCCCCGCTCGGTATTTTCCATAATACAAACGCCCTGATTTATGTATGTAGGCTTACAACTACCAGTAATATATAATAGTTCGGTTCGTTAGCTTCTAAAGACGTGGTTGTTGTACATAAAGCAATAATAGTGATGGGAAAAAGCTGTTTGTGAATAGAATAATGACGCTTTGGACAGAAGTGCGCAATTCATTAGCTTTTAACTTTTAATCGCTCATTGTCTTCAAAAATATGTATACGCATTCAAACTAGACACAGTCGTTTTAAATTGAAAATTAAATTGCCGTCTAGTTTCTACGGAAACGATCCATTTAGAAGAATTAAAGGTACTCGAGAATATTCACATAAAAATTTTACAACCCAAAGTAATGTTCAAATAATAAAATTTTATTAAAAATTATTTCCCATTCGTGTTGTTTCTTTACATTAAACATAATTATTATAATAGCACATTTACAGATATATTATTGGTATAATAAAGTCAATGTGTGATATGATTTATCTAATATTGTGCCGGCGCGCTGTCACTCAAGTACTTAATGCCCTAGTATGTATCGACTATAAGTAAATAGCGATAATAGAGTAGATGGGCGTACTTATGTAGATGTATTTACTAAAAGTTGCCCACATATATGGGCGTTACGATAAGCTAAATAGATTAGACTGTGAGTGCGTAAAAAGGCAGTAAAAGTTGTGGCGGCCATCTTGCCCACAAAACCAGACATATCCCATTTAGATACTGTCAAACAATTATCTCGAATATATAAACTTCCTAATTAATTACATTATCAAAATACATACACTTACGCTTTTCGTAATTTTTATATTACAGCGTTTAATTTAAGATATATAAGCACAGCACAAAGAATCATCATCCTCTGTAAAAATTATTATAAATAAATTTATTACATGGAATTTATTTTTTATAATTTCAAAACGAAAAATGCAATAATTAAATACAAAAATACAAATCTTTGCTTTAGTTCCCGGAAAAGCTGAATTTTCGCTTGTAACAGAATATCTTCAATATTTTTCAGATTACTTACTATTGTGTTTTCTTACTTCAATAAAATAATAAAGCTGTAATTTGATACTATAATGATAAAATTCATGCAAATAAATTATGGAATATATTGAAAACAAATAAATTTTAATATAATTATCCGTGTATTTATATCAAAGTAATCCTGAAATAATTGAATTGTATCCTGCACAAAGTTATTGGCTTAACGAAGCAATTAATTTTTTCAGGATTGTATTTAATATGTTATAATTGACGCAATAATAATATATTGTCTATCTGTATTTAGATATTTCATATCATTGTAAAAATCATTAGAATAAAAACTAAAGTTATATTGTGCAATCAATTGCAATAATTCGTCCTCCTCAGCATTTAGAAGTAATTGAGAGATCCTTTCATTTTATAACTAAAAATCACCCCCTCATACTTATGTACCTTCTTTGCCATATCCACTCATTATATTTTGAGTGAAAATTTTATATTTATACAGAAATATTTTTATTGTATTTGATCGATGTGTGTATATTAATGATGAATAAATAGTGTTTGTAGGATGACGTGATTCGCATTACTTAGTTCCTCGCATGACTAAAACGCCCAATACACCCGCCATATTATTAAGGTGACTGCATTGTTAATTAACGGGAATTCGAAAGGATATTATCGTCAAATTATACGAATATAAGTTAGGTTATAATGATGGTCTATTCGAGCATGAAATATGCAATAAGTCCGGCCCGTCATTTGCTCAAATCGCTTTATGTACAATTCTTATGTGTGTACAAATTTCATGAGTAAATATTTATAATTCGGTGTGCTCATATATTTAGTTATATTTCGCTGAGCACGATACTTAATTGCGTGACAGTTCATAATAATATGGTAAAATATACCATATCTATTTTTAATACCACACTTTGTCTCAGAAATTATACGGATACATTGTAAATAATTGACGTTTATTATATCACATAATCAAGCATAAAAATGTACCCCCCAGGAAATTAAATCATCTATTATCTAAAATATAATGCTTAATTTCTTTTTATAAATATGTGAAAATGATTGCTGGTAATTCTACGACGCGTCGTGAATTTATAATATTAAGTCGCACTTTTAGATTTCTATAATGTGCGTTTTTTAGTAACTTTTCCAAACATCGTACCTAAATGTAT
>JAGTTH010007008.1:0-10214 GCA_022606485.1 Agraylea sexmaculata | reverse complement strand
CGCATACCGAGTACTATTACATACCACTGACATTACCTCTCAACAAACACTATTATTATTTTAATATCACCTCATAATTAGTCTGATTCTATTACAAATCTTACCTCATATATATATTATTTAGATTTATAACAAACAAAAATTGAGAGCTATATATTGAATAGTTAAATATATTTATGTATCAGCGTAATACCTCAGCCTCAGCCAGTGGCGTGGAATTTTTAAATTGATTTGATCGGTTATAACTGGACTCTGAGATCGGGAATAATATTAATAAAATCCCAATCGATCGTCTTGGTCCAGGTATACTCTGATTTCCTTTATTGTAAGGTAAATACTGATTATTAGGTCGGTGACCTGTGTAACAAGTAATAGTTAAGATCACCGACAGACAATTAACACGTTGTTGTGTATAAAAAACCGTCTCTAGAAAAATTAAAGCTCCTCTGGGCATAAATAAATAAATAAAAAATAATTTATATATTAAAATATCGCACTTTTATTAAGAAAATACATCTTTATATTATTTTGTATTTAAATTTATGTAGATTGAGAGTAAACTTACAATCTTTTCACCGATAGGGGCGACAATGTATAATTACAACCCGTAGACATTACACATTGATAAATGATAAATACACTTTGATTAACATTTTAGCACTTATTTATTAGTCCCTATGGACTTTTTTAAAGAGACAAAACTGGCTATGAAATTCACCTGTCGATATTAAGGTTAGTTTAATAAATTTATATAGTGTGATGGTTTCCCAGGCCACCAGAACAGTTCAACAATAAGAACATTTATATTCATTATCTTTTTACATACGCCCCGAACGGCTTTTCGGGAAGGTTTATCAAAAAAATTGTTTTTTCAGACACAAAAAATTGTCTATTGGTAATCTGAACTATAACTAGTTATTAGTTCCACAAGTCACTGACCATCTCAGTAAATAACTGACAATCCAGGAAATCAGAATAAAACTAGATCGTATCGTTCGATCATTATTTTATTAATCATCCCAATTTCCCAGTTGGAATAACCGATATAACTTTTTTTTATTCGAGTGGGATTTGAACCTATGACCACATTATTTGTAGTCAAACGCCTTATCCCTTAAACTATGGTCATTTTATTTCCTATTTAATTTTCAGTGGAAAAACATGGCTTCACTATTGGCATCTACAGTTTTTCACAGAAAGCTCGATGGGATATTTTGGTTCACTCCGCGGCTGAAAAATCAATAGATTCAACTGAAATTATTTATACGTTTATTCAGATTGAACTTACATGAAGAATAATGAATGAGAATTATGTTTTATATTTTATAGGAACATGGCAAATCACAGTATAATATCACAAAACGCAACTAAGCTTCCAAAAAACTTCTCGGGGAACTTTTTTGCCAATCCCGCATATCTATTTGCACATCAGTCACACTGAGCGACAGTGAAGGTCTTCCTCTGGGAAGGATTAAAGGTTTTCTTGAAGGTTTTATGGCATATTTTATAGCCAATTGCCACCATGTCCTGGCCCTGGGAACTGGAGAAGCCTCTGATGCAGCATGATGACGAATACAATTAGAACATTGTGTACAAGGACAACAAAAACATCCAGCAATTCTCGCAGTCCAAGCTTGTGTAGGAGCTGCGATCCGTTCGACCTGAAAAAAATAATTATATTTAGAACAAGGGCGATGCCTGAAAGTGAGTTTGTTCCGTTGAAATGTTAAAGAGACAATGCCCGAGGGTCTAATTTGTTTGATCTGACCTGAGAAAGTGACAGCTTTCTCTTCGCTTGTTTTGGTTTCTTCTCGTTATTCTGTTTGGATTTTGTGGGTTGTGCTTTTTTCAGCTGCGGATTATTACCGCCGAATAAGCCTCTGGCCTCCGCCACACTTATCATGTATTTTGCATTCATTCGAATGAGTTCCTGAAATTAATCCGTAAAAAAATACTTAGTCGAAATAATAATTAACTTATTCACCTTTCTTTGAAGCAGTGCCAGAAAACAGCCGTCTCTTTCATCGGGATGAACATCTTCTAAAGGCGGAGGGTCTTGTTCTTCAAATATATCACAATCGGGCACCTATTATTTTTTAGAAATATTTTATATAATTAGAGCATTTTTTCAAATATAAAATTTAATTATTATAGTAACCTTGATATCTGCAAATTCCGAATCAGGATCTAGAGGAGTAGGAGCCACAGGTAGCTCATCAAACATAGACTGTGATAAGTCATCCATACTGGATTTAATGTCTGTTAATCTGTGATCATCGGAAGGGAATTCGTCATCTTGGATATCATCCAAGTTTTCAACAGATCCTGTATTATTGTCATCATACTTCTCATTAACATCGATAATTTCTATTGAACATGTCTTATGATCTCCTTCGAATTCCTCATCTGTGAAGCTTGTCGAGTCTAACAAATCTGCCTAATGGAAAAAAATAACACTATTAAAAAATATAATCCCACAATATGTAGGTACTTCGAAGGCTTAAAAAGCTCATAAATTTAAAATATACATGGATTTTTTTACTTTTTCTAAATATGTGGAAGTTTCATACAATCACTGTTTACTATGTACTGATTTATTAAAAAGCCATTACAGCAATAAAGTATTTTTTTTTACATAAAAGTGGACTTATCCTGTTTGCAGATTAAGTCGTCGATGTGTACGTATAAATTATAAATCCTTCTGTTATTTTATTCAGTATGATAAACAGCACCTACCACTTTTATTTCAATATATTGTTGAGAAAAAAATTACACACTCACTAAGACGCGTTATATTAGATATCTTATGTATGTTTTTTTATGAATTGTTAAATTTATAAATGTCTGTATTGTATAGTTAATATTTTTTTATTTGGGCATAATATAATGGAATTCTCTGCGTGCGTTTTCTCATTTTCATTCTTCACTAGCAGTATTTATTTATATAAGTAATTTTAATATAAAAAGAGTGATACGATTATACAAGAACATCAATTCAAACAAACAAGAAACGATTGTTTTGAAAAAAAATTATTCACAAAATATTGCGTGACGACGTATTTCATATTTTTAATTGTATTAAGCAAAATGTTCCTCTGTATATTTAAAGGATAAATATCAAAGGATAATTGTATTCCACGTATGCTTACCGATGTAACACGGCCTCTTTTGGCACATTTGGGTGCCCTGGGCATTAATTCCCTGGCCCTTTGTCTTCTTTGGGCATGTACTTCTCTTACAGCTCTATTAGCTTCAGCCACTGCTCTTTTTACCATATCTGAATTTTCCGCACTCAAAGCACTGTGGGTTTCATACATAACCACTTGAATCTATTCAAAATATAAAAATCATATAAACATTGTTTTGATACATGATGAATAAAACCCACCTGAGGCTTTGACATGCACAGCCTCAACACCTTCTTTTGCTCTTCTAATATTTTCATCACTCTGTTTTTACCCTCTAGGTTGATTTCAGAGTCTGTTAATACCTATTCAAATAATGCTGCATCAAATACTATTAATTAAACTAGGGTAATTTTAATTGAAATTTTCAATTTGTTAATGTTTTTTTATGTTCTGCTTGGTTTTTTTAATAGGACGGTAATTAGTTGGTTATTTTTTCATACAGAAAATGTTTGAATTAATGATGTAAATTATAAATAAAATAATTTTATACGGTTTTCATATGATGGCAACATTCATCACAATATTTAAAAAGCGAGTCTCCCAATAAATACTGTTTTTTGAGAATTGTCACTTATTATGCATTATTAAATATCTCTAATATTATATTGAAATTAATTTATTACCATTAAAATACCCGTTTCGAGAGTTTAGATATGTATGAATTGTAGTAAAATGATTATATAAAATTGTTGAAAGTGTGTGTATGTTGTATGTCTGTACGGATCCCTCAACTATCAATGTTACCAGATGAAAGAATAATATTTTATATAATTATTTTACTAAAATTAATAAATATCTAAAATCTCTAAGCGGGTATTTTAATGATAATAATATTAAAATCATTTTAAAATAACATTACAGATATTTATTAATACAAAACAAATGATAATTCTCATAAAATAGTATTTATCGGGAAACTCGCTTTTGAAAAAATTTGTTGAATTTATTGAATTATTTTATTTATAATTTACTTTGAAAATCTTCTGAATGAAAAAATAAATAACTTATTACCGTCCAACAATTTCACACACGTTCAACAATTATAGATATATTTTTTTTTTAACTTTATTACCTCAAGCATTCCCAAATCACCTCCACGACTACACACAAGGTCTATAGGGTCTGTAACAGCTGAATATGAATTTGGAGGAGCTGCAAGAGCTGCTACAGCACCAGACCATAAAGCTTCAGCAGCCTCAAATGCCCCTTCCATATAAACGCGTACATTGTTAGCTCCTAATGTCTGCAAAAAGCTATCATATTCACCTTTCCTAAAATAAATCACAAAAAAAATAATCTAGAGACGTATATGACAATGATTTTTATACAACCTATCCCCGGTTCCAAAGACCAAAAGCACTCCAGAATCAGCACAGTGGTCCCTAAGTTGAGCAGCCAAATAAGCAGCCGCTTTTGGAGAAGTACCGTGTGTTTGAACCACATCCCCTTTAAGTTGTTTAGTCTTCAGTGCTTTACAAAGAGCTGCTGCTCCCAAACAGAATTCCCTCTCCTAGAATAGGATCAAAGAAAGAACTCCAAATTTAGCTTATTTGCACAGCTGTATAAATAAGCCAAAAATAAGATGTATATACATATTTTATTTGGTATCTCACTGATTAACGCCCTATGCATACATATTTGTTATAGAATAAATCAATATAATTTATGAAATATTCATATCTGTAAATGGGTTTATTTTTTCCCATTATTTTTATCATTTAATATTTAGTATCTCTAATGCCGTATAAAAATGTTATTATCATGTTAGTTATATGTAAAAATATTAATATATTCTGTAAACCTAAGTCTAGTTCATAAGATGTTTTGTATTATATAAACAATTTAAAATTCAAATCTTATAAAAAAATTGTAATAATAATATAATTTATATTAAATAGAGAAAAATGCAAAAAATACACTTATTATAAATTATGAATTTTTTTAGATTAAGTACGGACATCCGTTTTGTAGAAGGATTTTTAATAATTTATGACAAAATGTGTGTGGACGCTTATTTTATCTTCAATTTTATAAAAATGTATATATTTTGATTATAATAAAAAAAAATTTATGTGTATGCAAATAAGGGAGAAGATTAAATATTTTTTTATGAAAGTAGGGAGAACTTAAAATATTTCACTTCTAAATTGCTCTATACATAATTTGTAACAGTGATTGCTTATGTTATTTAAATTTAAATATAATAATAATGTAGCCAAATAATTAGCTACTTTTTTTAAGATTTTCAGGTAGTTATTGATTGAAAAAATACTTTACAGCCATTTTCGCATTCGCGGTAAGTATTTTTCGATATTGTATTTCTATTGTAGGCAGTATTTTTTTCAATACTATTATGAATTATTATTGACATTTAAATTAATTAAGGAATAATCAGTGTATAATTATTTTCAGCGTATACTACTAGAAACTTCGCTTGTATTTTTTTATCCCTTTTTAACCTTACAAGTAAGAATATTTAAGAGTCAAATTAATTTATAGTGGTGATTTTTTAACAGGCTGAACGTTAAATAACCATCGCAACCCAATATTTTTTTTTAAATCTATCTCAATACAATAATAAGCTATTTAAAAATTAGTGTTTGAACACAACCTGTAGGATAATAATGTTGTCTGTAATGAGAGTACTTCTGACAAAGTTAGTCCTAATAGCCGGTCTAAGAGACAAGAACTTAGGGCAGATTCTGTCGAAGCAAAACTGGTTGAACTCCAACACCTGCGAACTTGAGTAACTGAAACCCATTTCACTGAGCCGCTGAATCAACTCTGAAATACTCCTGAAAACATACATTCAACATTAATCAAATAAACTTTATGCGGCTTACAAATAACAGACCGCGGGGTTGAACTTATATTATATAATTAGGTAAATTTATTCAATTATGAACAGATATAATTTAATTCTGAGGTACATCCTGTTAAGCCTCTGAATATTATTCAGAATAATTATAAATGCTACCGTATTTAATAAAATGCGTAAATATATGTGAAATATACATTTGCTGAAAAAACTTGTACGGTTAAATTAAGTAAACACATTTAATTAAAGCCTAAAAAATATAGGTGCATATTTTTTGTAAACTAATATGGAACACTGAATAAGTAACCTTATAATCTAACCTAGTCCAAGTCGGTGTGATGAAGTGCTTTGATAAATATTCGAGCTCTGCAAAGATTTCCATTATAATATTATCTTATTATTTGACTACTGTATTATTTTATTTCAACTCGCTGATATTTACACACAAAATTTTATGATATACATCTACAGTTATCATACTTTTAACCACTAAAATTATTTTTGACTTTACCACTAAGATAACGAACAAATAGTCGATTTTCATGATAAGGTTAATATTCAACTCGATTTTTAAATAGGTTTGAGCCGGTTTTAAATTATATCAATGTACATCTAGGCAAGACACTTTCTGAATATTATAAATTACCAATAAAAACCACTTAAAAAAATGGTCTTCTTTGATAATGGCCTACTCATATATTCATGGGACAAAGAATAAAGTTGAATGTAAATTTCAAAAATACTTGATATTTTGTTATAAGAGTATTCTGTTAATATCTTAAAATTAATATGGAATAAAACATTTTACCATATAATAAAGCAATATAATAAAAATGTAAGCATTGCTCTATATTTGTGAGCATTTGAAAACCTGTTTCATGGCCGAGGTTTACTTATAATATAGAGATACTGTACAATGCTCAATAAAAATTTTCACCAACATGGTTATAATCGAATAAGCTACAATCCTCAAACAAATTCTTTTATATACAAATTTAAAGCAGCTTCAAAATAAATATTTGATTAAAATATTCTTGCCTGGATTTAAAAACGTTAATCCATCCGATGAGAACATCTTTGTCGAGTCCTGCTGACACTCTATCGTCCCTCAGATGAACAGGAAGAAGGTCTGACAGTCTGCAATTCAATTTAAAACTTGTCCAACAAAAAGTTTCAATTTTTGTGTTTTATTTCTGAAGAAAACTGCAACGGAGCTCGGTAAATACTAATTGCCCTTCTACAAGTCCGTCTACTTCCATCAATATCAATACAAACGTAGTTTAAATAACAATGTACTAAATTACAGGATTCAATTTGCTTTATGAACCACTCATAGTCAATATAGCTTTACTTCTTCAAGATTAATACATATCAATGGGTCATTTAAATAAGAACGTATCAATACATTGACAGTTTTCACATAGAGAAGAAAATATTGTTTATTGTATTGTAAAATATTACTAAATATTTTGGTGGCATCATTGTGTTTTGAATTAATTGAATGTACACATTCCTTTTCAATTTGTCATAATATTTTTATTATAATTTGAATTTGATATTTTGAAAATAAATGTTTTCATATACCTATTCCGAGTAAAAAAAATGATTTGATCGGTAATAATATTTTTAAATTCTGGATCAATCGTCTTGATCCAGGCTTAGTCTGATTTCCTGGATTGTAAGGTAACTGAGGGATTATTAAGTCGTGCAGAGCAAAAACAATTAATGAACCAAAAATGTAAAAACAAAACCTCAAAAACCCTCGATGCGTATATAAATAAATAAATAATATTTTTTTAAATAAGCTTCAGATATAAATACAAATTGTGTAGTAATTAATTAAGATGATAGCGTGTAGAATATAATTTTTATGTTGTTTTTTTTGCAATAATCACCCATAGATATAAACTAGGCAATATCCAAAATGACTCAAATAAAGTTTGGTTTAAAAACAATTATTAGATTTTAAGTTGATTCAGAGGCATATTATGTATTAATAGTAGTAATATAATATCTTACGTTAATGCTTTATTTCGGATTCTTATTTTGGCAATGGCGGCAGCTATTTTGATTTTATTAGTCCACAAATCTTCATCGCATTTTTTCATTATATGACCTATTTCACCTGCGATTTCCTCCATTATATTTTGCATATCAGTCCTACTTTCAGTTGAAGAAGAGTCCGAAGATCGTGTTGATTCCATATCGGTCCTTTTAGAAGATGAACTATCTTCAAAGCAATACTCATCGGTCTTTTCTTTATCATCATCAGTCTCTTCATTAATCCTAGGAGTATCTACTGAAGGCAGCTTTAGTTCTTCGATACAAACCCCGTTTGTATCATCATGACTACAGGGCTCTACAGATAATATGAAGGACTTTTTAGATTCCGAAGAAGTCTCACGGGCTAATCTTATTGCTTCTTTAGCGTCTGATGATAGTTCTCTCACTGCTTTAATTTTCGATTTAAAATTTCTATGAAAGCGTCTCTCTGACGATGAATCTCTGCTTCCGTTCTTCTTCGTCTTGATTTCGTGAGATTTTGGATCTCTTTGTTTTTTAATGTTATTAATTGGTTTCGTGACGGCTACAGAGTTTCTTTTGGCCCACTTCCTCCTTTGTTGATCCAGTAAAAGTAGCCAAGCTAAACTTTTTCGGCACTCCGTCTGGAAGAATAATAAATCATACATTTAATTTAATTTAAACTGTCGTTATAAAAACTGATCTCGTCTACTAAATATGATGTTTTACCTATCAAAACACACTTTAGACATGTTTGGACAAAAACATCCATTTTTATGCATTTTCATCACGCGACCGTTCTTCAAAATGAAAATCGATTTCGTTTGAATTATTCCGTATGTTTATTTAACATGTTGCGACATTTGAATCAGTTTTGTGTTTTTAGGGCTCGTATTCCCGGAAAAAAAATCACTTAAAAGCAGGCTGCTGCCTTTGATTATATACGGGTATTTCAAAGAATCGTGATTTCTAAGGGAATATACATATATAATTAAAAGGATATTTCAATACACGTATTTTATATTCCTTTACATAAAATAATTATATATAACAAATTACAAAATTATCCGGGAATATATTAAAGGAACCAATTCACTAAAATATACTACTGTGAACTTGTAGTCGGCTTGGAGACCTTGACCAATAAATTGAGTCTCGTGAGTTGAATTTTTATTTAAATTTATCCAAGGCGGATACAAATCGACTTCTACATATATTTTTGTAATAAAATACAATCCCTTGAATATTTATGATAAAATTCGAAGGCTTCTTAGCTTCTTTTAACATACAAAGTATTGTATTTGTTATAAAAATATATGTATACGCCACTGTTGATTTTACTACTTTTATGCCAAAATTATTGGCAATACTAAAGCAACCTAATATATTTCCCCCAAAAGGAATAAAAATAAGTAGCTTTATTATAAATCTCATTTATTTTAATATTAAGCAATCATGCATAGTTAACCAGCTAATAATTTGGATATAGTGTTTCAGTTTGTCTGTCTTGTCGTGTCAATTTTCGACACAAATGGCGTCGAACCCACGACAGCAATTAAACTTTGGGGCTGAAAGTTCAATTATTCAGTTTGTTGGTTTGTGGTTATTAAGACAAATAAAAACCAGTCTTTGGTTGGAGTTATTAAGTGATAAGATCCGGCAATAAAACAACACCGAAAATCATACTTTGTATATGTGAAACTTTAAAACATCATGCCCAAGTCAAGTAAATTTTACAGTATGCTTATAAATTACAATTATATTTTTTTAATTAATTTCATTTCACTCACCTCTGGATAAAGTGTATAAAAACCAGCATCCGATAATGATTCATCAAGAACACTTTTATCTGTAATAAAATATAAGTAGAGTATGAATAAATAATTTGTATCGTATTGTTGATTATGTTCCTAAAATAACATTTCTTTCAGAATCTTATTTGCAGTTAATAAATAAATAAACTATGTAATGAACATAATTTTTGGCTCCGATTTAACACTTAATAAAATTAATTTGATCGATTTATATTTATTTATAGATTTGCATGTTTGATATTGTAACTCGGTCAAGCATGCACGACAAGGAGACAGTTTACCTTCAATCTGAAACACAAACAAAAACTATATTTATCACAAAATTTCCATGCAAACCTTAATCATAAACTCAACACTCAATTTGTGAGTTTA